>APFE030209026.1:0-28387 GCA_000404065.3 Pinus taeda
GCTGCCCTCTTTACTCTTTTTTTTTAGATTAGCTTTAGCATAGTTCTACAAGTTGGATGCTAACTAGTTTATGCTCTTCTTATCATGAATAGCTTATCTTTCAAGAGAACAGAATATTGATTAATTGCAGCTTGTATTTGAGTAGATTTGGCTTGTGATACTGACACTTTTTCCACTTGTTACACACAATCACATATGTAGGAGCAATATGTTGGAAAAGATTTAAGTAGTGTTACAATTTGTCAATTAAAGTAGATTAGAGTTTTTTATCAATTCTTGGATTTGTCTTAAGCTACCTTCTAATCGTGTTTTATGCAAATACGCAGTAGAAGCAGAGAGTTAGAAGGAGATTATCATTAACATCAATCCTTGAAGTGATTTTCTTATTTCTTTTATTTGCAGCAGTATGGATAGAGACTAATGCCATTGGATTGTGGTCATTTACTTTCAAGTCATTTTGATTTATTCATTCTTTTCAAGTTCTTTTCTCTTACAAATTTAGCAAGCAATTAGAAATCACCATCACACACACTTTCACTCATATAGAAATCACTTTCACACACTTGCACTCATTTGTCTATAATCATCATTCCATTTTAGGAAGATAAGTTAATCATAAACAAACCCCCTAAAACAACGAAAGCTCTAAGAAAAGTTACTTAAGTACATATAGTACACCCTCACTTCATCAGCTTACGAGCCCCGGGTTGACAATTAATACTAGCAATTTAGATAACAATAAATTGACTAAACATATGCAGGAGGAGTAAAAATTCTAGGGGAAAAAGGAAAACGAGGTGGAGAAAAACCGACTGAGTTGTCCAAAAAGTTGGTCAACGAAAGATACCAAGTGGTAGCTCGAGGAGGACTGTAAAAAATAGATTCACTCTCTCTGAGATCGAGAGAAGGTATATCATCTTCAAGATATGAAGCACGATCCGCTTCTGGGGTAATCTCTTCAATAGAAATCAAACCAGAGGGGAGATCTTCAGTAATGACTCTTTCTACCTTGGGTGAACCGGGACCACTAGAAGATGGAGTAACAGGTTCGGATATTTGAGGATCTTCACCTATAGCACTGGTAGATGCAATTCTACTAGTAAGTTCAGAAACCTCAACCACTTCAGAATCGTACTCTTCTTCAGGTGAAAGCAATCTAGTGCCACCAGTAGAAACAAGAAGTTTTAATCCTTCGAAACGAGGCCGAATTTCTCCGGGAGGTTCACCGCGTATTCTACGGGCTTGCCTCAATAGATCGGCCACAGAAATAACTTCAGGAGACTCGCCCCGAAGTCTACGGGGGCGTCTCGGTGGTTCAGCCACAGCTAAAGATTTTAACTACTACACACGAAATCAAAGTAAAAATCTCAAGAAAAACACCTAAGGTCACTAAAGAACCAATCAATTTTGAAACACACGCTTAAAAGTCTAAGGCGTCAAACCAATCACAAACAGTAGCTTCCAGACCAAAAACACTAGTTGGTGATGAAATCCAACCTCGTAGGATTCAGTACAGAAAGAGCGGGTGGAACAGTTACCCCGGCAACCTGCTTAATGAAAAGACTGGACCAAGTTCCTCCACTTTAACCGTCTCGAGTGAAGTGAACCCCCCAGAAAATCCAAGTGAGTCTAGCCGACGTCTGCTCCAGGTACAGTGGGATCTTCCCACCACCGTCACCTTGGGAGAATCCTAAGATTATGGCCACTAAGGTTACCAACAGCAACAAATACACCTGGGGGAACAGTCTACACTCCGACAGCACGCAAGGGCAGAGTAACAAGCTCAATCCCCTTACCGGCTCCTTGACAATTGTCAATCCAAGGTTTACCGATAAGTGATCCCCTGGCTCCTCAACAATAATCTGAGGTTTACCGTTTGTAATACGTGCGTGTCTGGCATCGTTTCCAAATGAGGGAGGATGATCCCCTCACTTATTCGGACATGAGCTCTGTGCTTCTCCTTTAAGAAAGCCTGTCCGCAGAATATAAATTGTAACAGCTGGATTTACATACACCGCTATCACAAGATAAGCTACTTGTTTGGTTTAATAGTCTTGGAGAGTTAATTACTCACCTACTCCAAGACACGAGCCTAATCTATGTTGGTGCTTCAGAGCCCTAGAAAAATAGAATTTTCTAAGTTAATTTTACTTAAGCGTTGATTTTAATGGTTGTTCTTTAAGACAAAGGTGATGGAGATGAAACTTGGTGGTGTATAGACTCGACTCCAATTCTCTAAAAGATGCACCTAAGATGATTGATGATTTTCTCTTTTCAATGAATGTTCTAATTAAGAGAGTTGAGAGAATGCAATCTTTTCAATAAAAACAACTTTCTCAAAAGACAATCAAAGAAACAATTCTCTTTATCTTTCAAAGCACACAAAACATGACCGCTTTTTACTTCACGAAAAAATTCCTTTCTCTTTCAAAGACGTCAAATGCTACTCTAAAGCAAACTTTGCAAAGGAGATCGTTGATATTTTCCTATTTAATAAAAGCATGTAAAACTAATCTAATCAAAGCAATTTCAAGATCTATGAAAATCTATAAAAAATCACTCAAAAGCAAATCAAAGGAAATGTACCTAACCTTTCACTAACAAATTAATCTAAGAAGCAAAAGCTTACTAGGATGATTCCGGGATGTTTTACTTGGCAATGATTAATCCAAGGACTAGTTTATGCAGAATCACAAACTAATCAAAACAAAAACTCAATCTCTTTTTGTTTTTTTTTTAAATGAAATTCACAACTTTAAATGAACAAGTTATATTGAAATTTTGCACAGAGGCAACACAAAGGTAGGTCGCTCACGAGGGTAGATTTTGCAACTGGTCCGACTCCTAAGAAGACTGACAAAACCAGAGATATCTAAGGCTTTGCGACCTCTAAACCCAAAGTCACTACAGGACCAATATAAAAACCAAAACCCTAAGGCTAAAATCTCAGGGAATTTCACTAAAACTTTCGACACTAATGGAAAAAGTATAGGTGAAGATTTTTTGACAGTCAACCAGTGGATCTAGGCAGTAAAGACTAAGAAAACCAAAATCTAAAAGGAAAAAGTGATAAAAAAGGGAATTTTCTCAATTTTAACAGGGTACGCATGCAACCTGTTTAACCAGGTGCGTGCACGCTTTGTGTACACAGATATAGTGCGTACAAGTACGCACTGTGTCTAACGCAGAGGGTGCGTACTACTGTAAAAAAAAAGAAAACCTAAGTTCTAACTCGACCCTAAGCCAAGCCACCCAAAAACACAGTCAAGCAACCAAAAAGCAAAAGAAACAAGACTCTTTTCAGATCAACAAAGTAATGCTCAAAGGAAAAATCAATCACATCAATGGATTCCCCAGTGGAGTCGCCAATTTGTCATGCGGAAAGAGTTATTTTGCGGACAAACCTAACCTCCCTAGGAGTCTAAGACTCTCTAGTGACAAACAAACCAAACAAGAGCAATCCTTCTCTAAACATACATTATTCTATGAGAAACCAAGTGTTTTCCGATCCTACCTCAAGTCCAACGCTTGTTGTAGCAGTCCAGCCTCGACGATCCAGATGAGCTCCTCCTTCACTTTAAAACCTGCATACACTAACAAGCAAACGATTACATAACACCTGAATATTCTCATAAAACAAAGCATATTCATCACATAGACCAAGGAGTACATGAAATAATTCATTAACAACAAATCATTGAGAAGAATGGACTATTTGTATTAAGGAAACAAAAAAGGAACCATTACAACCTGAGCCTTGGTGTTGTGCAAGCTCCTCCCAGGGTCCAACAAGAGATTTCCTCTACTTTGACAAGCTCACCCACTTCCAATATGGCAACAAGAAAGGATGGTAATCTCTCCTCACAAGTTAACAATGGAAGTCCTAATTCCAGCAGCATTTACCCTTTGGAATGTTCAGCTTTCAACCTCCCCTCCTCTGGCCCAATGCCTGTATTTATAGTGTTCTAGAGGAGGTTATTCAGTTCCAACATCAATGGGATACTCCCTCTTTTGGATGGGGTAGCTCCTCTCTTGATGGGATAAGTTCCTCTATCATAGGGATGCATGAACCATCTGGAGGCGCTCAATACACGTCAAACACTCTTCTAGAAGGCTCTAGAAGTGACCACAAGTAACTTTTTTAAGATGAAACTCGCGCCTTTTGACCTTTACAGGGGTACGCACCCATCCTTTGGCTTACAGAGCGTACAAGTACGCAGGTACAATGAGTTTGGAGTGCGTACACGCAGGCAAGGTAGAGAGAACCTGCGTACCCAGAGATAAACATGTTTTTAAATGACTCTCTCTCTTTTTGAAGTTTGCATGAAGAGCAAAGGTATGAGGCTTGACAAGGAGGATAATATGACTATTGATGGAGCCATATTAACTGCAGATAGTCATGGTGACAAATTTCAGTGTAACACTTAGGCCTATTCTGAGGCACATTCTGAGGCAATTTGTCTGGCATATTTGAGGAGTTTTGTTGAGGTAATTTGAGACCTAAGTTAGGGCTATCCTGATTATTGAATAAGGTTTTCTTAAGCAACTAATATAAGGTATGAGTTAGAATCCTTTTGTTTTTGTAAGGTATATCTTTGAGGATATTTACAGATAAGAAGTTAGAGTTACAACATACATATCGGACATATAAAATTTTAAGGAGCAAAACTGAAGTTGAATGTGGCTTATTAGAGACAACAATGATTGAGTTTTGTTGTAATTGTGTCACTACCTCTGGTACAGGAGTCCAAAATTATTTTTCTATCTTTTATTATTAAGGGTAGCAGGGTGGTGCTAGGCAAGGAAGTTGTAGATTCCTTCAGGAGGTTATCACCTCCTTCCAGTGGGTTGTAGCTTGTAAACAAATTGAAACTATATAGTTAAGTTTTCATGTATATTTGATGTTCTCTTAGTGATGATATTTTTCACACTAGTTTAATGATTGTTAATGAGGTAAAAAGACCTAAAGGTTCTCAGTACCGATTCATCCCCCCCTTAGTATTATTGATATTTCCAACAATCTGAACATGCCCAAATAGTCATGCCATATTATGCTCCTTTTCATCTCCTATAGACCCTGGAATCTAACCTCATCAAAATGTTATTCTTGAGCTTTCAAATGTCAATAAACCATCTAGCTTAGCTTGAGTAAAACCTCCTACTAGATTGAAGGGTAACAAGGTATGCAACATATTATCTTCCAATTAGGACTCAACTCTCTTATTAAAAATTGTCATTTCTTCTCCACTCTTCCTCCACATGCGATCTCAAGAGAGTGCATGCAATAACTATTGGTATTACCTATTATGAGTAATTTTCTATGATAAATAAGCCATTGATGAAATTCTTCTTATACTTGGCTTTCTCCTCAACTTTCTCTAGCTTTGGAATAACTTCCTTCTAAAGATTGATAATATTTTCAAATTATCTTCTATTTTGAGACTTGGCATCATTTAGTAAGAGATCAAAAATATAGTCAAGTTACTGAATACTTGTCTCTTAGGCTAACTTCAATGGATGCTCTTTCAACAAGAAGGCTTTAATACCATGATGATTTTTCTACAATAGCACACAATAGAATTCCATTTTCTGCCAGATAATTACTTCCTAATGATTTTACACACAGTGTTCTTATGTCACTGATATCATTGAGAAATTACACTTCAGAATATCAATTTGTAAATGTAGCAGAAATAGTAAAGATCATAGAAGGAAAAATATGCACAATAGAGGCAATAATTTTACCTTGGGAAAACCAACCTTGGGAGAAAATCCAAGAACTTTCCTTTAGGAGAAATTATTCTTCAACATGGTTTACAAATCCAATTTGTCTAGAAATTTATGCTGATATCCAAGTCAAAAGTACCAATCAAACCTACTCAAACTCCAAAAAGGAAATGTTGGTCAAACCAACTAAAAGTCTACGTCGGTCAAACGGTCAGCCTATGGTCAAATTTTTCCATGCTGTTAACCCTCTAGCCAGTCAACTCTTGTTTCCTGTGGTCAACTATGCAACAAATTGTACTAGTCCCTTATTACAATAAATATTAGTTTAATAATGGTCAATTAGGTAATATACTCAGGCATTAATAAATTCAATTGACTCTATTATATGTTTTATTTCATTTTAGTGTGTATTTTAATCTATCCCACATTCATAAAGTGGATTGACTCAACTCCATTATAACCCATACAAGAAAGCTTCCTCTTTTTTACTATTCTTTCAATACAAAGAACTCTTTTGAGTTTTCTTGGTTTCTTTATATGCTTGGTTTCTGTAATATGGCATCAAACCAATTTTAATCTAATAAGTATTCTCTTTTTCTGCATCATATGATGAACTAGAAAATCATAAAAGCATGATTAGATTGTTGATTGTGTGAGAGAGTGAATATGTAAGGATTGTTGCTGGGAGAGATAGATAGAGGCATTGCTAGCATAGCAAAGTTGAGAGCCAAAAGGGTTTCATTTTTATTAGGTATTTTTTTTCAAGAAAGGTCATTTATAAAAAAAAATTAACCACCATACAACATTTTTCAACTGCTATTTTCAGTCATCATTTCCAAAGGTTGTACATAAAAATTGTATGGTATAGCAACAAAATCATATAGAAGTTTTTGAAACGAGGATATTTAGAAACATGACCTTCACCCTCCCCCACCCAAAATTAAAGCATTGAGTGAAATGTCATACACACACACACACACACACGTATATGCACATGTGATCGCTACCACAACACCCTCCAAAGCTTCACTATATTCAAATTTTGGAGCCTACCTTATTGTTGTATCAAGTGTCGCTTTGGTCGTCAAGTTTTGCTTCATGTCATTTTACATGTTTCAAGTGTTCTTTTTTATTTCTACGTGTCATCATTTTGCTTATAAAATTTATGGTGTACTTCATGGTTATAACAAACTGATTGATCATAAATGACACAATTGGTCGTAGTCACACAAAATTTGTTTATTATACTTGGAGAGTGTTTGTAAACTAGAATTTTGATATATATTTCTCATTATTTGATCCTGTATAAGTTTTACTAATGATTTGTCATGTGTCACACTTGATTTTGCGCCAAACTCATTGTGTTCTCCTATTGTCTTATCCTTCAAACTGTGTCTTCCTATTGTTTTTGGCTTTGCACAAGTTGGCCCACCAAGGCTAAGAGGGTGATATGGCACCCATAAGATCGAGTCAGTACCCCTTCCTTGTTTAGACTGTGCCTTGCACTCTCCCAAAGTGCACAACACACTCTGAAACAACAACCTCTCCTTCCCTTTTTGAATCATGCCATAAAGCAAGCCTCACTCTTCCCAAGCGCATGGCGCATCATCAATCAATAGTCAAGCATTCCTTCCCTCTTTGAGATGTGCCTTGTGCCCTAACTAATCCCTTAGCTGAGTGCATGGAACATCAACAGTGAATATGGATCCTTCTTCAACCTTCACACTGCACCCTCCTTGTGACTTAGACTTTCCCAATTGATCACATGACACATCAACGAGTATCATTGAGCCCCTTCATCCTTAAGCTTGTGCCCTACACCCTCCCTCAAACCTATTATTCTTAGTTGAGAGCACAACACATCCTCAAGCTTCAAGCAATTGGCTCTTGTCCCTTGATAGTACGACTTGCGCCCAAAAAACTTTCTCCTCTCTTCCCAAGCACACTAATGAACACTGATCATAAATTTGCATGAAACATGTTAGAATAGGAGGTTTTTGGGTTGATTTTTTCTTGACATGAGTGATATTAGTTGCATGTATTCCAAAGCAACATGGAAAGGATTCATGAGGAGATCTGTTAAAGGGAACATCGTGAGGAAGTATTCAACATTGAAGAACACATAATGGCACAAGATGAAGAACGTTGGAATCTTGATGATAAAAGTAGATCACAAAGTCTCCATATGATATGACACCCTTTGGAGGGTAAAATCAACAACAACATTGCATGCAAGATTGGAGATACAAATGGTAGCATTGTCACCTCTTAAGAAAGTTCATGTCATGAGTCACTATGAGTTCAAGTCATCAATGTTAGTGACTTGTCATGTTGGCATCTTATGATGATGTAACTATATAATGATTTTAAAGACAAAATGTGGAAGTCCAAGAGTCATATATGCACAAAAAATCCATAGGAATAAGTCCAAAAGACACATGTAATTCCAAAAGTCATAAAGGATTTCAAAATTCATTTAGAAGTGCAAGAGTTTTATAAAATCCCAAAGGACATAAGAAGTTGGAAGCCAAATGAGAAACTCAAGAGTCATGAGGATATGAAAGTTCATGCCTCTAGTTATAAAAGAAGCCTCATTACTCAAGCAAAGGAATTTTTACCTTGACTTCTCCCACAAGGCATCATTAGAGAGACAAAGATAATTCTTTTGGAGAGGAATCAGTTTCTCTAACGCTCCACTATTGGAGCTAGTGGTGTTCATTTTCCTTATGTATCTTGGAACTTTTTCTTAATATTTGAAGCAATTTTTCGAGCTCATTTTCATGCATATATCATAGATATTTCGAGACTACTCTTCAAATGTTTGTGGTTTATGTTGGCTTACATATGTACTAAATAAATTGAACTATTCTAGTGGCTTTGGTGCTTAACTTCTTGAAAATGTGTTGTGATTGTTATAATGATCGTGGCATCTATGTTAACTACTTCATTTAATGACTAATTATTCTTCCTTGTTTATGTGTATGCGCCTTTACTAGATTAGTACTATTAATTTTATTTTAGAGACTCACTTTTGTTCCCTACAGCGAAAGAACCTTGATAAATTTACAATTGAACATTTCACAAAGCATACTCTCTTATTCATTTAGAAGTACACGCACACTACTCACTCATTCTAATCGTTGAATCCAAGGAAAATATTTAATTTAATGGCAGTCGAGCCGTAATTCCGGATAAGACTCCTATACCAAATGGTGTGAGGTCTAATTGGGACTTCATATTGGGGAGAGCACCTGTATGTTGGTGGGATCCAACACCATCAACATTTTGGCACTAGAAGGATGGATGCCACCTTTTTATAGTTGATAATTCATCTCACCATAACAACGAAGCATCTATACAAGGCAATAACGGTCTGAGTTGTACTCCAAATCCTATTCATGGAATTGGAGAATCTTCTCACTTAGGTCTAGGATATACTTTTAAAGTTACTTACGATAAAATCAGGATAATTAGGCCCATTACTCATCAGTTTGTGAAATCTCTTAGATTACTTCTTATTTCTCATAATATTCCTCATACTCTAAAACAGAAGCTCAAAAGAACTCGCACTCGTGTACTAGTTTCATCGGTGGGAAATTTTGTTTTCTCCACCCTTGAAGAGTTAGCAGAACCCTCAGAAGAAACAATTCAAAAAGGGGTTCTTCCACTTATTGGGGAAGAGGGCAACCAAGGATATTTTCAATTTGCTAATGGGGAGCATCCTAAGTATAACGAATACTTCAATGGTGAAGAAAATGAATCTGCAGTCCTGATAAAGAGGATTAGGAAGAAGGACGAGAAGATATGGTTGATAAGGACTTGGATTGGATGGTCCAAGGGCCACTTACGCTTTTGGAAAATCTTCATAAAATTCCAAAACATCCAGAGAAGTTGTTATATAATTTTGATCTTGACAATTAAACTAAAATTAAAGATCATATAGACGACTTTTGCATGCATTAAGAATGCTTGAGGTATGCTTTGATGATGTTGATCACAAGTTTTTGTTGTGCACTTTAGAACCTAGAGCATCTATATGGTATCATAGTCTTCTAGCCAATTCAATCTGTAATTGGAGAGAGCTTAAGAAATTTTTCCTAGAAAAGTTTGTGGATGATAAAAATCCCATCATGCTATTGAAATAACTCGGGAACATCAAGATGGATAGCAAAGAGAAAGTAAAGGATTTCAATCAAAGGTTCACTCACATATTAAACAAGTTCCCCGTTGATATTCAACCACTTGATTCCATAACCAATTATTATTATACATTTGCCTTTCCCATGAACATTTTTTTCTTTTTCAAGAGAGATGCAAAGGAGAATTCCACTTTAAAGTTTGCGGAGGTCGATGCAGTTGAGGACCTGCACTCCATTGGAGCAATTGAAGATGATGACTCTAAAGACACTAAGGATTTTGGTAAGAAAAACCAAGCCTCTTCAAATAAAAATAAATAAAATGATTCTTTTGATATTGAAAGCTTGACCAAATCTCTAAATTCACTCACTAATGAAATATCTGAATTAAAGAGACAGTCAAGTGAGGCATCTACCAGCAACAAGTCCTTTAATTCATTTTTACTAAGAAGAAATAGCAATAATCAACCTACCAAATCTGCTCAAAGCTCAAATATTGTGTTGAATGTCGAAAGCTGAGGGTTGGAAAAATACTTCACTTTCCACAGAAGAGGCATTCAGAGAAGACATGCCCCTAATGGAATCACAACATGATTGTTATGGAAACCCATATCGTTGATACTCTATTAGCAGATGAGAAGTCAGAGTAGGCAGAAGAAACAAATGAACTAGCCACAACCAAAGAAATTTCAAGTACTGGACATTCATTCAATTCTTTTGATATCAATTTCAATGTTAACAAGAAAAATGCTAAAGAACCACCCAAAGATGAATCTCCTCCCCAACAATTAACTAGTCATTACAATATCTGGAGTAAAGGACCCATTTTTGAACAAGAATTGAAAAGAAAAGGGTTGAAGAAACAATTGCTAAGAAATATTCTACCACCAACTAATCCTGCTCATAACACACAAAATAAGTCTCGAAATACTACTACTAAGAACACTTCCACCAATAGTAATAGTAAGTCTATCACTCCAGAAGTGTTTAGCAAAGTTAGACCTACAGACACTATCATAATTCTTGTTTGAAATGAAAGCATCGATTATAACATCATTAAGGACATGAAAATAGCTCGTGCTAACATTTCCATCTTTGAGCTCGGAAAGATAGTGTTGATAAATCTAAGGGTAGCAAGGTAGATGATTTCTATTACAATGATAATTGTTTGTGATGTATTTTTACTTATATTAATTAACTTCTTCTTTCACTTGTTTTTTATTAGTGTTTTCTTCATCAATCAACTATCAAAACATAAAGAAAAAAGAGAAAAATGACACAATATATAGGCGATCAGCAAGGGCCAAAACCTCTCCAATCTTTAGAGGAAAACCTATAGAAATATGCTTCTTATAGAATCTTCAATTGAAGAATTCCAAGACCTAGACCCTTAACCAATAACCCCTCCAAGAAAAATTCAAACCCTTCTTCTTGATGTGCAAATTTTTCACAAAGTCAACATTGATCAAACTTTCTTTCAAAAGGAAAGATCTTTTTCTTTGACTTGTATTTTGGACCTACAAATTTTTTACTGCAACTCGGCCTTACTATAGAAAACCTAGGCCACACGTGTAAGAGATAATATGGAGAAATCTTCCTTTTTTCTTCTTTTCTTGGTAAGATACTTCCTCATCAACAATTTGACCTACAATGTGAGCTATTTATCACCCAAATTTGGTCCTCTTAGAGTGACTGTGATTTTCAGTCCATTAGTCTGGCTTTCCTTCTTGCTACCTTCTTTAGATCATGTTTCCTTCAATATCTTTCATCCAGCACATGAGTACCTGCTGTAGGTGACATCCACAACTCTTTCTTTGGTAGCACTACATTAGCATATCCAGATATCGTTTCAAAATTTAACAATGAACATCAAATCAAAGTTACCTTTGTGATGGTCTTTTCATAATGACATCTTCTTGTTGTATCATCAACATCCTGCATACATATTGACACATATTCAAAAATATTAAATGTCAAGGGTATCCTTTCTTTACCAAGGTCTTCATACCTTTTCCATGGAGATGTCACTGTCAATCCTTCTATTCAACATATGTTTATTTCATTTTCTATGTGATCATAGTTGCATCTTTCATGATATCTCCTTACTTTCTTCACATATTTCTCCCTAAGAACTTCCATTCATAGTTCCTTCATTTTGTCAACCACCTCATATTTCATATGAGGATATATTTTCTTGATTTCATTTAGATGAGATGTGAACCATGCCTTCATTCATCCTTCCAAAGGATGATATCCTTTTTCATGCTCATGAGGTAGAGCATTTATCCATGCTAACTACAACTATATGACATGAATCAATATAATCAACTATGTGCATGCATACCTCATTTATTCCTTTTGGTCATCTAGATTTCCTTTGACAACTTCCTTGATTAATAGTTCTTTAATCATATTGACTTGCTTCATTTCCTTGTCAATATTTCATCATCCCATGAATCCCCTCTTAAGGTTGAATTCTCGACGAGACACTTGCCTTTTTCAAAATTTGAATCTTCCAATGAAGATTACAATGGAGGATATTTATCACCCTCATCCTACAAATGCTCATCTTGAATAATGTATGATGAGCTCTATACTATATTACTTTATTCTATCCATAAGTACTACTTATGTTTCCAATGAGGTTACCAACAGCTCCTTTCCACTATAGGTGACTGATATAGACTTCTACTTCAGCTCTCTTGCAAGCTTCTTATGATGTCCCGAGATCTTACTTCATATTGTATGCTTATTATGATGCCTTCTCCTAACATGATGCATCCTTTAATTCCTCTAATGTTTCCTACCATGATATCTATACAAGAATTGAAGAATAAAGACTTCAAAAGAGCTAGGTGAATAAGATCATCTCAATCATAGTAGATATATTTTACTTCTTCCTTTTTGGGCTTCTTGTTTTTAGCTTCTTCCACTTCTTCAGTGATATGGGCTTCTTCCCTTCCTCTTTTGTTGTTGTCCTTCTTGAACTTTGGGCAATCTCTCTTATAGTGCCAATATTCATGGAAACCATAAAATTGGACCTTGGCAGTGTTATTCTTCTTTTTATGAGGACCAAACTTCCCAAAATTCACTTTTCCTTTAGCCATGTCAACAAATACTTGATATTGTTTGTTTGATCCTACATCATTTTTTTCCTTCAGCCTGGTTTCTTTAATTTTACACACTTACCATAGTTCGCTGAATGGAGTAGCTTCCTTCTTCCCATAGGTTCTTGATGTGAAGTTGCCCCATTCCTCCAGTTGTGAATTGAGTACTATGATGGTAATTTCCTTATCAAACATTATTTCTCCCAACTCTTGGATTTGGTCTCTTATTTGTGACACCCTCATAAAGTATGAAGTTATTCCTTCTTCTTTTGATATCTTCATCTTGTAGATTTCTTGTCTTAATGATATTACTTCTCTAGTGGTACTTACAGAGAATAATTACACCAACTTGTCATATATTTCTTTTGATGTTTTCAACTTTGATACATAGGAAATGAGGGGATCTTTGATGGACTCAAAGAGATTATTTTGAGCCCTTACTTCCCCTTTCATGTACTTTTCAAGTTCTTGAGCTTCTTCCTTTGGAGGTTTAGTGATTAATCCCTTAACATATTCCACAACTTCATTTTATATGAGGATCAAATCGGTCCTCTTCTTCCATGTTAGAAAATTTGCAGACACAACCAACTTGTTTCTCTCCTTGCAAAAATACATTTTGATCGATTCATATGTAAACATAAAATTACTTTCTTGTGAAGATATTCCTTGATAATAATATCTTCAATATGTTACCTTCTTGATTATGATATTTGAAAAATAGAAGATGTCTCCTTGAAGATGTATTTCTTTCAAAAAGTGATCCTTTAATTGAAGAGAGGGAGATCACCTTGAATCCTTGATGATGATGACAATTCCCTTCTTCTTGCTTCCCTTGGATGAGTAGACTTCAATATGCTTTGAAGACATAGGGGTTTGAGGTTACCTTATTTTAGGTGATGACTAAGCGAGGTTCTAAAGAATTCTTAAATTGAAGAATCCTTCTTTGAGAGAGCTAGGGTTTTAAGATCTTCTTTAGTGACTTCCTTCAAGATGATGATGTGATTCTTATCCTTGTATTGATTTTAGAGATGAGAGGCTCTTTTTTATGATTGATGTCCGCGATGATCTTGTAGGGTTTTGATATTTAAGTTTCCTTTTTCAAGATTCCCTTCCTTGACTTTGTAACCTTAGCTTTTGTTATATGGGATTTATGATTGCAGATAAAATTATCTCCCCTAGGTCAATGGTTAACCTAGAAAAAAAAAGAGACAAGGAACACGATGATTTTCCTTAAAGTAAATAGATGACAGAGTGAGGCCTACATGGAATCCTTCACACACTTCACTCAATAATTAGCTTAAAAGCTCCAATTCCATCTTTGATTGCCAATACAACCTACACAGTTAGATAATGCAAGCCAAGAAAGTAGGAGATCTATGTAGTATCATCTAAGTACTTCATTTAATAGATCAACATGGTATTGAAATATATGAAATAACAACATCACATATAGGAAAACAATTAATTATTTACATTAATATAAATGGAAGGAAATTACAACCATAAGTAATAGTTGATCTTGTAGAAGAGCTCCTCCAAGTTGTTGACTTGTCATTTCCTTGTCACAATATGCACTTCCAATGACCCTAAATGCATGAGATGATAACCATTCACTAAAGTAGAATAAGGGAATAATCACTCTCCAAAATCCAACACCCAATCACATAGAAGGATGGAAATATATAGAGAAGTAGGGTAAATTGAGAGTTCTTATCCAATTACCAATCTAGGGTAAGAGATCTACCTTTGATGGAGGGATATGATCAAAGGATAAGTGGTTAAAACTCCAAAGTAGGATAGGATAGGATCCAAATGCTTTATCAAAGGTAAGTAGTTAAAACAACTTCTAGAAACTGTAGAAGGGGAAGCTTCCAAAATCTCGATCATTCTCTCGGATTTCGAGAACCAACGTTGGTGCAAAGGGGAGAAACATGCTGGTAGCAAATGCAGGCCACCGTGGAGCAACCTGTAGGTGAACTGTTGGGCGTGGGATCCCCCCAAGGCAAGTTTTGGGGCTTAAAGCCCAGGTTTTGACTAAGTCCATTGTAAAGACTCTGTGATTTGTGGGTGTGGAGTGCGAAGTTGTAATAGATTCATAGGGTTGTCCACCCTTATTTTTATAAATGTAGTGTCAATTTGAGAGATCTACCCATGATCTGCGGACCATGGGATTGTATAAATAGAGCGAGGCTCTAAGTGTAAAGAGTCAATCAGGAAAAGGATAGAAGGAAATCAATCCATGAAGCATTGAGTCAAAGTGTAGAGTAGTGTCTTTGGGTCGCAGAGTAGAAGAAGGCTCTGGAGCTGAGTGCACAGAGGCCTAGTAGTTTGTAACTGAGTGTGTGGACCCCTGCAGCTGAGTGCGCAAGGCAGGTTGAGGCTATAACCACTAGAAGCATTAATAAAGATAAGTTTTACCATATTTCTGTGTATCTTTTCCCATTTTATGCATTGAAGTATATTGGGTATGAATTACAAGTTTACTGTTTATTTATTGTGTGAACTTATATAAATGTGTTCAGCAAGTGAATATAATATAAGGTATATGTTTATGCAAATATAACTAACTGTTATAAGAAGATAAGTAAGGTCTGTGGTGTGACTTGGGGAAATAATACAGATCGTTGCTCCAACAGCGTGAAAGCCCCAGAACCCCTAGTTAGGGTTGCACGAAGGCGAATATAAGAGGGCGCAAAGGCCCTGCAGGTCAGGGAAGTGCGCGAAGTAACTTGTGTGAAGGTATTCACAATTGGACTAAATCAACCCCTCAGACATCTCAAGGGTGTGGAAACCTGGTTCCAGCATCCCCCCGTGAGACCTGTTGGGTGTGGAGCCTGATTATCTTCTATATTCAAAAGTACCACCACATTGGACCCCAGTTCAAAATGGGGGCAGCAACACCGCCTGTAAAATATTCGTTGCAAGGGGGGTCCGGGGGGGGCGGCTGTGACCTTTGGGAGCCCCCCCCTGGCGGGGGGTTTAGGGGGCAGCGCCCCTGAAGCTAAAAATAGCTGTAAAATTGCCTTGTAAAAGTATAGTAATTTCTAGTTAATCTGGGCTGTTCATTAGGCGGATGATTTGACGATATAACTTATGTTTAGTTTAGGGTTTTTTTCCCTAGAAGGAAACCCCTCTCTTTGTATGAGGGTATTGTATTTGAGGCTGAGAGATAGATGTGTATTCTGTGTGAGCGAGAAACGGAGAGGTGAGACTGTGAGAGAAGACAGAGGATATTACAGCGGATTTGCTGTAGGTTGTGTCTCTTCATTTTGATGGATAATAGAAAGGAAGGACTGGCTGTTCAGGTGGACGTAGCCCAAACTGGTGAACCACGTATATCTGTGTCTCTCTTGTTTTGTGCGTTTTCTGTGTTTATATTTCTGCAATATTTTATGTGTTCCATTGCTCTGTAATATTTAATATTCTAACAAGACCTCAGTGCGTGCTCCGCAGACTGTTGCCGAAAGGGCTAGTAGTACAGGGATTTGTTTGGCTAATTAACTCTGAACTTGGGTGAGGCCCCAACAAGCAAACAAACGGTTCCATTGTCGGGACCAGAATCTACATAGAGATGTCTAATGTCATATCATTGGAATCCAACTAAGAAAGAAATTGAAGGTTGGTTGGACAAGAGAATTCACGAGTTCATGGCATAGGAGAATAGGAATCCACAACTATGAAAAGAAGAGTGATTAGACTGCTACCTATACATAGAGATCCATGAAATTTTCTTTGCATCTTTCCCTATTGAGCTCTACAAGTGGATCGCGAAGTTAGCAGATAGCCAAGGAGGGTGCAAGCTCGACAATCCTATTGTATGGAATCCAGAGTTGGTGCGTAGATTGGAAGCATCAGAGGATAATATCACACGTGTTGTTGATCACTGGCTTGATCGAATTATAGGAGGATTCATTACTGAGTTCACAGTAGATACTTCAGTCATTTATAACAAGGCAGAGTGACGCTTCCTCAAAGGACCGCGAAGTAAGTACGTTAAGTCTTTGAACACTTCGATTAAAATGCTACCGAGTGAAAACCAGATTATGTGAATACATTGATGTTCGGGGCTATGTGAAGTGGGAGAATTTACAGAAACAAATGTAGTGCAGAACTAGAAACTAGCCCCTTTATTTAACCTCCGCAAGGGGACGAGGAAGAGCTCACGAAGGTATCACCAAGAAGTGTTATCAATTTGATAAGGCAGAGGATTCCGCGCATACTACCTCCACCCACACCACCACCAGCTTCACCGCCTTCACCCCCATCTTCGCCCATACCACCTCCACCACCACCGCAAGTCAATATGGCAAGCGCGATAAAGTTGCTGATGTTCAAGGGAGTAGGAAATAAAGATCCAAACCAGTTTTGGTTCGTGATAAAATTTGTATGGGAAGCGCAGGGAGTTACAGACAAAAATATAAATAAAGCAACATTGGTCAATGCTTTGTAGGATTGCACGTTGAGTTGGTATATTAAGCATTCTAATGATAATCTGAATGCGGGGATAGTGGATATCCAAATTGCGCTGAACAGAGAATTTAGTAAGCCAAAGTTAGAGGCACAATCGATCATTGGGTTCAAGGAGATCATGATACTACCAGGCAAGACCCCCTGGGAATTAGATTAGAGACTAAAGTTCATGATTCATGAAGCTAATATGACTTTGATGAATGGATAACACTGCAAATGGTTTGTAGCATCGCTAACGGCTGCATTTGAGGAACGCGTTGTCACAACAAAGGTTAACAACTCAGGTAGAGACCTTGGAGATCATGATGAGGCTGCATGAGACCCGATACAGGATCCGAACTTGGGAGTTTAGCAGATCCACACGCAGTTGAAAAACTTATGCCTTGAGATGCAGAGTCTGAAACAGGATAGAACAGTTCACTTGGAAGTGCGCGAAGATGTATGGTGTGTTAAATGTAAGGTTTAGGCTCATATTGGCCTACAATCTACTGAAATATGTAACTAATTTTGGTCTTCACAATGACATATGTAATCATGATTTTATGTATTTATTGTAACGAGAAAAATAAATACTATTGTTGATCTTAAGGCATGGGTTTCATGCTGAAGAGAATTTATTTTTAGGATAAGCTTCCATTGTGAGCTTTTAGGGCTTGTTATTGAGTCTACAAGTCTAGGGAGTCTTTGTCATGTATGAATGACCCTTCTTAGGCATGTTACATATTGTACGAAAAAATTATTTGAGTCAAAGTCAAGTCAAAATACCCTCCAATACCTTGTCAAGAGCTAATGACGAAGTCAGCCTTCAAAAATGTGCAGTCAACCTAACTAGAAGGACATGTCGGCCTATTTAACAAGTTTAGAGGCTCATATAAAGGAGCACCTAACCCCATTCAAGGGGGTAGTCACTCAAGCACAATAAATTCGATCTAAACAAGAAAACAAGACTAATACCCAGAGAAGGAGGAAAGAGGAAGAGAGAACATTTTATGATCTTTTTTAGGGCAAATACCTCCACATGTGTGAGTATTAGGGCATCTCACTACAGCAAGAAGAACGAAAATTATAGTTACTCTAAGAGGAACAAATTTGGGTGATAAAGAGATCATATTGTAGGTTGAATTGTTGATGAGGGAGTATCGTACCAAGAAAAAATGAAAAGAGGGAAATTTCTCCATATTCTCTCTCACGCGTGTGGCCTAGGGTTTCTACATTAAGGTCAAGTTGGAGTGAAAATGTTACAGGTCTGAAATACACTCGAAGGAGAAATTTTTGCCTTTAGAAAGCAAGTTTGACCAAAGTTGACTTTGTGAAAAAGAAGCACATCCAGAAGAAGGATTTGACTTGGTCTTCGAGGGGTTATTGGTCAAGGGTTTACGCCTTGGAATTTGTCAATTGAAGATTCTATAAGAAGAAGTGTTCTATGAGTTTTCCTCTCAAGATTGGAGAGGTTTTGGCCCTGGATGATCACCTATATCTTGTGTCCTTTGTCTCTTTGTTCTTTAAGTTTTGGTATTTGTTTGATAAATGAAATGCTAATAACAAACAAGTGAAAGAATAAGTTAATTAAGATAAGTAAAAATACATCACAAACAATTATCATTGTAAGAGAAATCATCTACCTTGCTTCCCCTAGATTTCTCAACATGGTGTCAAAGTTGTTATAGGCCATTTTGTCACATCTGATTAGTGAGCATCCTAATGGGATCAATCAACATCTTATTCCCCCTTAACACCATCTTGCACAAATCCCTAAGCTTGTTCCCTTCATCCCTAAACTACATCATTTGAGCCAATTTGAGGACCAAAGCTCCCTGTAAGCCTACTAAGGTGCTTTCATGTTGACTTCTTGGGGCCTGACCGAGTTTCGGAGTTAATTAGCCAAACAAATCCCTGTAGTACTGGCCCTTTCGGCAATAGTCTGCAGAGCACAGACTAAGGTCTCACCCGAAGCAGTATGGGGGTATGCTGGAACCAAGTTTTTGCACCCTTGAGATGTCTGAGGGGTTGATTTAGTCCAAGTGTGAATACCTTCGTGCAGGTTACTTCGCAAACTTATGCCTTGAGATGGAGAGTCTGAAACAGGATAGGACAATTCACTTGGAAGTGCGTGAAGAGGTATGGTGTGTTAAATGTAAGGTTTAGGGTCATGAAAAGGACCACTAACCAATGTTTGCAAATTACCTTGTGGGAGGAGGATTGATGCCATTAAGACTAGAGGCCCAAGTAGGACCTAGCATGGTGCTTGCTTTGTGGTGCAAGATTTTTTAAATAGGAGGAAAGCATGCTACGGACAACTGCCATTTGTCGCAGAAGTACACATACAATTTGCAGCAGTTGTTATGAAATTTCTATAAATTGTTGGGACACGATGAGCGCACCTGTAGAAGCTATGAGTTGATGATGGAAAGGACTCCCACCTATAGGGTTCAGGTCAAAACATGACCCCTTGACCATAACGCAGGAGTGGTACGAATTGGACTTCAGGGGCGCGGACGAGGCCGAGGTGGAGGAGGACCTGGAAGAGGTCACAGACAGCTAATATGTTACAATTGGGGGGGGCCAGGACATTATGCCCATGATTGTACAAATCATACGTGTCCATCATGCTTGTATTATACCTTGTTTGATCATGAGACAAAGGATTGTCCCACACTGATAGCGAGGCTGCATGACAAGGGAGCAATCCAACCTCCCTTGACTCAGAACCTACAAATGATGAGATATGAGCCACGTGAGAGAGACCCTAACATGAACATTGTGCTTTGAAGTGGAATTAAAACAAGGGATGATAAAGGAAAGCAACCTGAAGATAGTACTTAGGTTCGCAGAGCTCTGACGAAAGAACTAGAGTTTGATTTGGAGCGCATTAAGGAAACCTTCATGGAAGCTAGGAAGAGCTTTGTTGATGCCTCCACTTCAGGAAGAAAAGACAAACCAAAGCTAGAAATGGACCCATCAATGCTCATGATTTTCCTAGAAACATGCATGAAGCTACTGCGTGACAACAAGCCCATAAAGGGATTGTAAGAACTTATTACTAGATGCGTTAGGACCACACTAGGAGAACCGCGCGTAGTCTAGAAGACTGGAAAGCATGCGATGATGACAGGAAGAGAAATGAGATTGGGTGTGCATATTGGAGAATATGAGATGGACCAAGTGATTCTGGATTTAGTATCGGATGAAAATGTTCTGCCGAAGTAGACATGTGAGCGCATGGGAAGGCCTACGCTATAATGGTCTCCTATCTAGCTGCAAATGGCGAACCAGCAAAAGATCATACCTATGGGGAGATTGCAGGGAATCACCATGGCTATCGAAGGAGAAAGTGCACTAGCAGACTTTGAAGTGATAGAGATTGTTGATGACAACAGTCCCTATCTCGGGTTATTAGGAATAGATTGGGCATCTGACATGAACGGGGTGATAAATTTGAAAAAGCGCAAGATGATTTTTGAGAAAAAGTCTCTACACGTAGTCATACCTTTTGACCCTACAAAAGGATCACATTACACAGAGCTAGTGAGTGACTATGAAAGTGACGATGACTTAGATTTCATCTATAAGATAACCATGTGAGAACGAGACTGGGTAAATCCCACCGCAATGGATGAATCTCATGGGAGCGCAAAAGCTCTTGTACATTGGATTTGGATGAAGAGATAGAGCGATGGTAGAACTGGTTACATGAGGTAACCATGTTGAATTGAAACATGATGACAAGATCAGAGCACTGCGTATCAACGGAAGTAAGGGATTTGCCTACTTATGATGGGTTAAGTGAGGTAGATGCCTTCCTAAATAGATTTGAAAGAGAGGTGCTGGGACAACAACATTTTGAGGCTTTGAAATGGGTACTATGCGCTACGCCCGCGAGGTGGTGGGGTATGCACCAAGGAAACTTTGAGGACTGGTGTGAATATAGGAGAATGATGCACATGAATTTTGGGAAGCCTCAGATGTTACTAACAGACAAGAATGATGGAAAGAATGATCCGCGTGCGCATTTGTCCAAGTAGGTACATGCATATGGTAAACAACCTGCGTAGATGCACATGGAATTTGCGTTTAGGAACACGGTCAATAAGCAGGTGGTTGTAAGGCAATTGCACGAACGATCCCTCCAGTTGGGACGATGAACTCTAGAAAGAACAAATGTGCAGAAGGTTACCCATGCATAAGCCGTTAATGAAGTGTGTGAAGCACTGAATAGAGTATATAATGCACAGTGGAGTGATTGGAACTTGTGCATACCAGTAGTTCTACGAGCTTATAGGACAATGTACGAGAAACTAATAGGATAGATGCCTTCTAGGGTGGCTTATGGAGCAACCGATGTAGTCCCAATAAAGTTTTGTATGCCTAGTCCACGCATAGTAGCGCCGGTAGATATGACGGTTTGCGGAGTCATGGAAGAAGGGATCACACAGTTGACTGAAGCAGAATGCTTGGGACTTGAGGAAGAAATATAACATGGTGATCCTAGGCTCCAAGAACTCATGGAAGAGAGGGTGTGATTAAGGGAGAAAAGGGCTCTGATAGAAGTAGAAGTCAAGAAGCTTGAGGAGGAAATAAAGAAGGATTTTCTTGATAAGAAAACGAGGGTGCACATGATTATGTTGATGAATTTGGGGACTACCATCAAGAGTTGATCAGTTTGATGCCTTAGATTGGACCGTATATTACTAGAAGGATCACCCATGGTGGTGCGATGTAGAGGGTACAGTGTGCGAAACAAACAGTAAAAATAAAAAGTAGATTTTCTCCAGGAAAAGTGACGGATGACCGGTTGGAACCCTATACAGGTGGCGTGGCCACTTGACTAGTTGTGGGAAGTACAGTCTTAGCACTCCAAGCAGTTGAAAGGAGGCCTAGTTTTATAAACTACTCTACCCGAGAGCTGCGCAATCTCAAGGGTGCGTGCAGAAGCAAAGTGTCACAAGGTTCGCGACCGCGCAAGGGGGGTTCCACTGCCGCTCGGGTTGGCTGGAAAGTGACTGTTGTAGTCACTATTCATGATGTGATGCTTGACTTGAGACCAAATGAAGTGGGTAACATGCATTTAAGATGAGATTTAAGGGAAAAATTTGGGAAAATCTCTCGCCAAGGGAGTATTAATGGACTAGATTTGGGGGGAATGGTCAAATTCATATTCAAAAAGAGTTATAAAATATAAAGGGCTGCCCAACAAACATCACTTGGTCATTTACGAATTGAGCTTTCGTGCGCCTCGAGTATTCTGAACCAAGACTTGTTTGTCCTGTGGAGAGCAATGGTTGAGCCCCTGATTGAACGGTTGAGATATTTTTGGATAAACAAGATGGTAGTGTCTGAAGAAGCCAGGGAAATCACAGAGGTGATTGCTAGAGAAACAATGCAAGACATGACCATAGAAGATGCCCCTGAGAGTGTCAGGATTGTTGCAGAAATCCTTAAATCACTACACACACTGAGACTGAAGAAAGGAAAACAACCAATGATTTTGGTGCGTGTGTCCCCATGAAACCCGTTGCGAACCAGATTAACAATGGAGGAAAAAGGGAAAGTGGTTAACCTGGAAACCAATGAGGAGGAAGAAGACCTAGAGGATATCATAATTGAAGAGGACAAGGATGAGGGCATGGAGGAAGAAACGAAGGGTTCGGTCCCTCTAACTAAGCTGCTTGAGTATGTCCCTACATGGAAGGGGAAGGCGAAGGTGCCCAAGGACGTCGATGAGAGAAAGAGCTCTCTATAGACTTCGCTCCTCCTGGACGATATCATCTTTGAAGGAAAGCACTTGGGAAGGGTGCCGAGCTTAAAATTCGAAGACTGGGATCTCGTTGACCATGAGAAATTCCCTCACTTGGCCACCGCACACCTCATGAAGCCAAAGAAACACACCGCGGCGGGAGTTATAGAGTTGGAGTCGCACAAGTGGTTACGCAGAGTCGAAAAGGCAGGGTTGTTTAACCTGCTCTGGGTGTCGCATTACCATCACGCCCCAGTGACTATCTTCGTCTTTGGGCAGTTGCTCTTCCTGGTGCATGGTGGGTGATTGTGCCAAGAGGAGCCCATCACCATCACAAACCACCTAATCCATTGAGTTACCCAACTCCCGTGTAAAGGTGAAGACCCTACAAACATTTCAGAGGGGAAAAGTAGTGATTTGGCCATCGCGGAGGCCATGAAAAAGAAAAACAAATTAGAGAAGAAAAAGAGGGGCTACATGATCTCCAGTATCAACAAGAAAGTAGTTAAAGTGGTGACTCAGATATTGGTGGGGAAGGTCATGTGGAAGTGCTATGCGGATGAGGTGCCCATGTTGGTGGTGGCACTTGCTAAACAGTGCCCAGAAGGGGTCCTATTTAACTGGTCTGAATTCTTGTGCAAGGAGTTCCTAGAGAATTGTCGCGAGGCATAGGAACAAGGAAAAAATTTCCACTATGGTTGGTGGCTAGGGAATTGCCTGAGGACAACCAGTTCCCCACAATTACAAGGGATCTTCTAGAGGCTATGAAGTATGCTTCACTGTGGGCCACTAAGGACGCAAATTGGATCTACGACAGTAAAATATTCTGGGTGTTCATGGAGATGAACATCAGAATGGGGATTAATCGCAAGCTGCAATTATCACCCACTATCTACAACAACCTGCAAAGTTTCGCAGAGTTTAAATCAGACTTTCATCATATCTACCTCAGGACGTGCAAGGACCTTGCAAAGAAGTGGAACAAACTGCCTTATATAGCCACAGATTAAGTGATCTTCGACGTACTTGAGACATGGCTGCTGGAGTGGCACACCCCAGACATCTCTACATTGGAAATGTCTGTTGCGGAGAAAATGGAGGAGGAAAAACTACGCGTGTCACGGTTGGCAGAAAAGAGAAGGAAAGAAGCAGAAACAGCAAAGGCGTAGGAGGCGCGGGACATTATGTAGATAGCAGCAAAACAGAAAAAGGCTACAACAGCAACACATAAGGCTGCAAAGAAGGAGCGTGAGTGCCAGAAGTCGCTTTCACCTGGGCAGGTGCAAGAGATGGAAACAGAGCGGACCCCCAAGTAAAGTCAACATAATTGAAGTGCCAGTGCCTAGGTGAGCGGATGGGGCCACGCAAGAAGGTAAAATCATCTAAGCTGTCTATCGACCTGATCACCCTTACTAAGGGGGATCTGCATGATATAGAAGAGATGGTGTGTGACGTCACTACAGAGGCCCTCCATAACTTTGCAGAGGAGAATCAGATTATGTTGGGGGCCCTCTGAGCATAGATTCAAGAGTTGCAGGTGCGTGCTCCTCAGGCTGGTACCCTCTCGACCAACCTCATAGTAGGAACAACCATAGCCGAGGAAATGTTGCATGCTCATACAACCAACACAATGGTGCTGCCAGAAGGGGTAGTGGTTACAACAAATGAGGCCGACCAACCTACGGTTAGGACATTGAAGGGGATAGGGATCAACATGGTTGCACTCCCTCAGGAGACACTCTATGGTTTGTAGGATGGGATTACTGCATAACTACGGGCTAGGGAGAGTTGCGCACTGTAGGTGTTGAGTGAACAAAACATCAACATGGAGTAGTTGAGCTTGCAACACGATGAAGTCATGCCTCGGAACATGCAGATGGTATAGGTAATTGAAGAAGCTTGCTAGATGGTCCATGTGCTAGCCATCCTAATAGAAGCACCAATAGAGATGTGCATCCAGAGATTAGTAATAGGGGTGCGTGAGGCATGAGAAGAAATGGCTAAGGTTCAATTTGAGCTGAACCTTTAGATCACAGAGCTGTGGTTGAAGGCACAACTTTCAACTCCTCCAAAGGTAAGGGAACAACACGCCAATGCCATCACATCAGGGCTGGAGGAGATTAGTAGTGCAGTAAGGGACTACACCAGAATGTTGGAAGAATCATTCGAGGTCCTCACAAATCTGCAGGAGGACCTGAACATATAGCACTTAGAAACAGAGGCACATGAGCTATAGCAGTAGTACGACAACATCAAAGGGACCGTGCAGATGGTGGCCCTCACTCAGAGGCTCCCACGAATGTAACAAGCCAAAGCGCTTAAAGAGCAAGTAGATGCAGTGTGACACAAATAAGTAGTTTTGAATGTGTGTGTTCAGCCTTGGATCGATGAGGCCTTCGTAATCACAACAACAATTGAAGGCAAGATCACGTATATGCAGGGGACACAGGAATAGATATAGGGGAGCAGTTTCGATACCACGGTCTCGGAACAATGCGTACAAGAGATACAACAGGTAGCCGCTCAGTGTGCTACTGACCTTGCAGTAGTCTGAGCAGAGTTGAGAGGTCTCTGCCCCAAGATCTCTGCACCGATAGAGTAACTCGAGGGCAAGTCACGATGTTTGTGTTGGGGGCATGTTGGGCATGGGATACCCCCAAGGCAAGTTTTGGGGCTTAAAGCTCAGGTTTTGAATAAGTCCATTGTAAGGACTCCACGATTGTGGGTGTAGAGCGCGAAGTTGTAATAGAGTCATAGGTTTGTCCGCCCTTACTTTTGTAAATGTAGTGTCGGTTTGAGAGATCTACCCATGATTTGTGAACCATGGGACTGTATAAATAGAGCGAGGCTCTAAGTGTAAAGTGACAATCAGGAAAAGGATGGAAGGAAATCAATCCATGAAGCATTGAGTCAAAGTGTAGAGTTGTGTCTTTGGGTTGTAGAGTAGGAGAAGGCTCTACAGTTGAGTGCGCAGAGGCCTAGTAGTCTGCAGCTGAGTGCGCAGACCCTTGCAGCTGAGTGCACAGGGCAGGTTGAGGCTGTAACCGTTGGAAGAATTAATAAAGAGAAGTTTTACCATATTTCTATGTATCTTTTCTTGTTTTATGCATTGAAGTATATTGGTTATGAATTACAAGTTTATTATTTATTTATTTTCGAACTTATATAAATGTGTAGAGTAAGTGAATATAATGTAAGGTATTTGTTTATGCAAAGATAACTAATTATTATAAGAAGATATGTAAGCTCTATTGTGTGACTTAGCGAAATAATATAGATCGTTTCTCTAGCAGTGCAAAAGCCCCACAACCCCTAGTTAGGGTTGCGCGAAGGTATTCACACTTGGACTAAATCAACCCCTCAGACATCTCAAGGGTGTGGAAACTTGGTTCCAGCATACCCCCATACTGCTTCGGGTGAGACCTCAGTCCGTGCTCTACAGAATATTGCCGAAAGGGCCAGTACTAAAGGGATTTGTTTGGCTAATTAACTCTGAAACTTGGTTAGGCCCCAACAAGTCAACATGAAAGCACCTCAGTAGGCTTACAGGGAGCTTTGGTCCTCAAATTGGCTCAAATGATGTAGTTTAGGGATGAAATTCTAAGGGATGAAGGGAACAAGCTTAGGGATTTGTGTAAGATGGTGATAAGGGGGAATAAGATGTCGATTGATCCCATTAGGAGGCTCACTGATCAGATGTGACAAAATGGCCTATAACAACTTTGACACCATGTTGAGAAATCTAGGGGAAGTAAGTAGATGATTTCTCTTACAATGATAATTGTTTGTGATGTATTTTTACTTATCTTAATTAACTTATTCTTTCACTTGTTTATTATTAGCATTTCATTTATCAAACAAATACCAAAACTTAAAGAACAAAGAGACAAAGGACACAAGATATAGGTGATCATCCAGGGCCAAAACCTCTCCAATCTTGAGAGGAAAACTCATAGAACACTTCTTCTTATAGAATCTTCAATTGACAAATTCCAAGGCTTAAACCTTTGACCAATAACCCCTCGAAGACCAAGTCAAATCCTTCTTCTTGATGTGCTTCTTTTTCACAAAGTCAACTTTGGTCAAACTTGCTTTCTAAAGGCAACAATTTCTCCTTCGACTGTATTTCAGACCTGTAACTTTTTCACTGCAACTTGACCTTAATGTAGAAACCCTAGGCCACACGCGTGAGAGAGAATATGGAGAAATTTCCCTCTTTTCTTCTTTTCTTGGTACGATACTCCCTCATCAACAATTCAACTTACAATATGATCTCTTTGTCACCCAAATTCATTCCTCTTAGAGTGACTATAATTTTCGTTCTTCTTGCTGTAGTGAGATGCCCTAATACTCACACATGTGGAGGTATTTTCCCTAAAAAAGATCATAAAATCTTCTCTCTTCCTCTTTCCTCCTTCTTTGGGTATTAGTCTTTTTTTCTTGTTTAGATCGAATTTATTGTGCTTGAGTGACTGCCCCCTTGAATAGGGTCGGGTGCTCCTTTATATGAGCTTCTAAACTTGTTAAATAGGCCGACATGTCCTTCTAGTTAGGTTGATTGCACATTTTTGAAGGATGACTTCGTCATTAGCTCTTGACAAGGTATTGGAGGGTATTTTGACTTGACTTTGACTCAAATAATTTTTTCATACAATATGTAACATGCCTAAGAAGGGTCATTCATACATGACAAAGACTCCCTAGACTTGTAGACTCAATAACTGATCCAGGTGGATATTGGTGGCCACCTGCCAAGTCCACCTGGACCCCCACCATTGTCTTTCTCAGCATTTTCAGTTTCCTTAATTGTAGCACAACTTACTATTTTTAGCAGTTTTTCGGGTCCTGAACTTCCGGAGCCGTTTTGAGGCCCTAAACGACGTTTTTTGGGATTCCAGGGGCAACAAGGGTCCATGGAACATGGACCATGTTGCCGTTCCAACAATGATAGTGCTCGAATAGATCTTTCTAATGAGCTATTGTACGCGTCAAACGGAGATCATATGCTAAAGTTACGACCCCGGGAAGTTGATGTACCAACTTACCCCCAAACGCGGCCCACAGTTTGGCGTTTCATCTCCTAGGGTTAGGTTTTGGAATGTGAAGGGTTTTTCATTGTTTCTCAACAATAAATAGGCCTTCGAGCCTCATTGTAACACAGTTAAGAGGCATGTAGCCATCACATCTCTTCTCAGAGATAAGCTACCATCGCC
>APFE030209026.1:53037-107279 GCA_000404065.3 Pinus taeda
TTTGACAAATGAAGATCCAGATACATTCTTATTTGAGTTCGAAATACTTTGTAGAGGATATGATTATTACACTAATGATCAAAGGTTGAAAGTGTTTCCTCTTACTCTAAAAGGAGCAGCTCTCCGATGGTTTATGAGCCTAGGTGAGAAATGCATCCAAACATGGGAGGACATGAAGAACATATTCTTGAAGAAGTACCAAGACTATTGCAAATCTAATGAAGATATTTTCAATATGATAAACGGGGAAGATGAAAGCTTGGAGGACTATGTAGATCGATTTCATTACAACCTTCAAAAATCAAAGCATAAGCATTTGAAGAAAGAGATCTTAAAAACACTCCTACTTAAAGGAATCAAAGATGAATTTTTAGAACTCTCAAATTTGATAGGAAAAGGTGATGTTTTTCAGTTATCATATGATGATGTTTGTGAATTGTGCATAAGGTATTCAAGAGGAATATCTAAGGTTGGTAAGAATCCTAGAGATGTTTGTTCTTTGTTTTCCAAATCTGCTACAAGAACAAGAGACATAAGAGCTGAAATCAATGTTTTATTTGAAAATTTTAAAGTTGATTTTATTAGCTCTCTAAGTTCAAAATTGAATTCTTTGCAGGTTCAGAAAAATCAAGAATTGGATGAAGTGTTTTACCCTCATGACCGAAAGGAGCATCTCATAGATACTCACTCTTCCTTATCTAGGATGGAAGTAGCATATCAGAGAGATGAGGAAGCTGCAACAAGGTCAAAACCATGGAAATCATGGCCTACAGGTATCATTCAAAACACTTTTTCTCCATTTTCTTACTTGCATAATCCATTATGGAATATTAATGTGTTAGGGCAGCCATGCCAATCTCAATATAACCACCACCAATCTTGTCTACAAGTTTGGCATGGTTCATCTTATAATTGCATGACTACTCTCCCTCATCTTGTAGCACAAGATTCTCCATATTCTCCACCAACTCTTCCACAACATCTTGCTTGCATATCAAATTTATCCACTCAACCCAACCAACCACATCATCACAATGCTCCATTTCTTACACATTTTCTTGCTCAACTAATTCCACACCCTCACCACAATAAACCAGTGCAACATGCTTACAATGTTGAACTACCAAGTTTACCCACCCTTCCCACCCATTCTATCTCACATGCACCATTAGAGAAAACTTACAATGAGATTCAGAATGTTTCAAACGCAAAAATTGTAGAAGCTATGGAAGAAAATGAGGTTTCTTTCAGTTTGCATCAACAAGCCATTTTAAAAACTCAAGAACTTCATGATATGATGGCTACGGGAAATCATCAAAGTAAATGATATATTGAAGATTGGTTTCACTCCATCACTTGTTTGCAGCATCACTCCATACTTCAACAATTTTTGACACCATCTTTTCAAGGGAAGTTGGCTTCTCATACCCTAATTTTTATCAACATGCATTTTTCAAATTTGGGTATATGTATACATGAAGCCTTATTTCGAAAATGGCTCCACTTGAAGTAATCATATACGTAGCTATATTAATTTTTCAAATCAAAATAGGTTAGTGTCGAAAATAAAATAAATAAAGAAATAAAACAAACACATTTTTTTTATTTTTGTAAAACTAGTTGTTTCTTTTGTTGCAACACGCCATCGAAATCAACATCGATGATAAATGTTTCAATTAATTTGTGTATGTAGATGATTTATAATAGAAATAACAATTCTACAAACACTTATATTCATTTTTATCATCAATATGAAAAAATGCTTGAATATCATTTTTTTGGCTTACGGGCTTGATGAGATTTCTGGAAAAACAGTGAGGACAGTCATGTTTTGAGGGACCAAAAGTGAATATTTTTAAAACTTGTTTCTACCCTAGGTAGCCTTTTATATCTACTTTCTAACCCAATTTGAACCACTCAATTTGGATTTGAAACGAAAAAGTTAGAAACAAAACATTGATAGGGTGTCTAGTGGGCAGCTCAGGAACAGAGTTGGGACAATCCGTTTTTGGAGGCCTAAATGTTTGAATTTTTAAAATATGTTTTTATGGTAGATTCCCCTATGAATATAGTTTAAAATTCAATTAGAATCACTCATTTTCAATATCGTACGGGGAAGTTATGATCAAAACACTGACTGTCTATCGTAACTCAGCACCCTTAAAACTATGTCTTTCCGGCTGTTCCTTACAGTATTTGACCTATCAATTCTTATTTTCTTCAAAAACTATTTCTATTGGAGATTAATATATTAATTTAATTTCATTCCAATTTGAATCATTGGAATCCGACATCAAACGAAAAATCTATGCTTAAAACATCAACTGTTGGTCTAAGCTGGGTAATTGAAAATGACTATGTTATGCAGGTTGTTCTAACTAACATTGACATATCATATCATTGAATTTTTAAAACCTGTTTCTATTGGAGATATACCTTTGAATTATCTTTCATCTGGCTTTGGAATCACTCCATTTGGACGAAAAAAAAGAAGAAGTTGTGATTAAAACACTGCAGGTTAGCATGATTGGCCACTGCTCTCCCGCAGGTAACAAATAAATTTTACTTTGTTATTTTCTCCATGGATTTGTTATACAGAGTAACTACTTGTTGTTTTTTGCATAATTCTTGGATTAGGGGAGCCCGATCACCTCTTCTTCTCCATGATTTAATGTTTTATTGCAGGTAGACACTCGTTTTTTTGCAGGTCTTGGTAAAATAAAGGAGGTCAATTTATGGACGAGTGATTTTTGAAAGAAATTTTAATGAAACAAAGGGAATTTTATCCAACTCATTACCCAATGTATTCATAATAGAAAAAATGAAGAATTGATTTCAATTTGAATATTCATGTCTTATCATTGCTGCCAAAACATTTTTCAAAGAGATCATTTTTTTTTACATAATATCATCGCTGTTGTAACTTAATTTATTTATTTTTCTTTTCTGATTTCTCTTATATTTTGTGTTTCAGATATTGCTTCATTCAAACTGTAACCCATCCTCAGCATTAATACAATGAACAACGAATTCATTCTTTGTGTGCTTGCATTTTATGCTTGTGCATTTTGCTATTCCTTTTCTGAAGGAACATCATTTGTGTGCACTTTTGTTGTTTCTGCTGTTCCTTTTCTAAAGGGACAACATTTTCATTTTTCTGTTCTTTTGAAAAAAGAACAACACGTTTTGTGTCAGCCGTTCCTTTTTCACGGTCCATTTTGTTGTTCCTTTTCCAAAAGAACAACACTTGCGTTTTTGCTGTTCCTTTTCCAAAGGAACGACACTTTTCATTTTTGCTGTTCCTTTTCCAAAGGAACGACACTTGCGTTTTTGTTGTTCCTTTTCCAAATGAATGACACTTTTCATTTTTGCTGTTCCTTTTCCAAAGGAACGACACTTGCGTTTTTGCTGTTCTTTTTCCAAAGGAATGACACTTGTCATTTTTGCTGTTCCTTTTCCAAATGAACGACACTTGTGTTTTTGTTGTTCCTTTTCCAAAGGAAAGACACTTTTGATTTTTGTTGTTCCTTTTCCAAAGGAACGACACTTGCATTTTTGCTGTTCCTTTCCAGAGGAACGACACTTTTGATTTTTGCTGTTCATTTTCCAAAAGAATGGCATTTCGGTTTTTTTTTTGTTCTTTTTCCAAAGGAATGACACTTTTAGTTTATGCTGTTCCTTTTCGAGAGCAACCCTTTCTTCCTTTTGTGGGATTATTCCTAGTTCATCTCAACCACATTTTACTGATTTTTTTTCATGGAATGAAGTGCACTACTGTTATGAGGAAAAGAATTATGGATTCTATTGAAGCGAGTTAATATTTTTCACGTTATGATCTTTAATTGCACAACTCCTTGATGATAGATTCTTTTCAAAACAGACACAATTATTTATATACTACTTTACTGCATTGTTTTCTGTTAAACACGATGTTGATTGATCATCTTAATACCATGCTGGTTCCATCATTCCCGGTTATAATCTTCTCTGTCTGTAATAAATAAGATTATGGGTATATTTTTTTCTATTGACATGTTCAACTTCTTCCACCATCCCTACTCTTAAGGAGTACTGAACCTCCCTCTTTTATCATAAAAATTTGTAATAACAACAAAATTTTGTTCGCAGATGGAGGATAGGGGGTCTCATTACGAGCCAGCCTACCATGTTCATAAGGCTGTAACAAAGTGACATTCCCGTTATGGCCACCACACCAGGGTTATGATCCATTGGATAGCCAAATTATCCTTGGAACAGGAGGTCTCATCACGAGCCAGCCTGATCACTTTTGCTACATCCTAGTGAATGGCAGTGTGGTTATCTGGTTACTATGCCAGCACATTGATCTCTTCTGTAGAATAACACTATAACTCTCCATTTATAAATTGAGGATCCTGGCTCATATGGGTTAAAAATCAACCCTGCCGAGGCTATGGACGCCTACTGGTAGCAGAGGCTCTGCTTATGGTATTGAAGTTATATCCTATCGTCAATTATTACTATAATACCTTTTTCTTATTCTTTTTTTTTATCAGAGAAGTTATTTCCTTAATTGTTTTTTCCCTATTTTGAAACCTTATGCATGAGAAATTATTTTTTGATCAATCACATCATTTTTCAGCTAGAATACCGTCAGTAAAGCATATTTTTGGCATATTGCTATCCTTTTTCTCTTTTCATAACTTATCATCAATCCAAAGCGTCCTATCTTTTATTCATAACTATCTTTATACACACTGCTCTCATTATCACCATAACTCTCGCAGTCCTATCATTGATATGTGTACTCTGCTTCATTTACTGCTAATTGTTCATTCCCTTGCCTTGCCGTCAGCGTAACACCTCTCATACGCTTTATGGTCATGGAATTCCTTTTCCAATTGGAGGGGGGAATGTATGCATTATGGGATTGCATGCGATATGATTACTTGCACTCTGCCATAACTTGTTGATTTGACAAAATATTAGTATTGCATGCATACATAAGTTTTTCTGATTGAAATTTTTGTATGCATCTTATCTGTTGCTATTCAAAACTAACATTGTGGATTCAAGAACATTGTATGCAACATCGTGATTTGTTTACAGGCAAACAACAAGTATGGGGGGAACTCTATTCGCAGCATGACCACACTATTGCAACTAACAGAAGAGGCTTAAGCAACTTGCGAACACGAACAATTCTTCAGACATGATGTGCTTGCCTGGATTCCACCTTTTGCATCCCTTTCAGCACCAACTCTATCTACATCAGCTTCAACAACTGCCAGTACATATATGCCATTCCACATTTTTTTTTGGAGGTAAAACTTGAGGTAAAATAGCATAATTTTCTGATTTATTACGAATTTAGGAGAATTTCTTGAAAATCCATTTTGAGCATTATTTATCATCCTTCATTTCACAGTTTTTACCACTTCCCATTTTTCAGCGGCATATCATCTTTCGGTTTGGGGGAGTGTCGCTTTCATTCATTTCTTTCTTATGACCATGTCATTCATATTCTTTATTATCCATTGCTATTCTTATTCATTCCCGACACCTCCCTTATTCCATGTTGTTTTACACCAAGCATAGAATTCAACAGTTGGTAGCAACCACCTCTATTTGTTTTCTAGCATTGCATGAGGGCATGCTAATTTTCAGAGAGGGGGAGGAATTGCTACGCATGATAGATGTTTTCTACTTTCTTCCTCATTTAAGACATACAATTCCATTTTTATACACTGCAGAAATTGATTTCCATAATATTTTTAAAACTATGAACTCAATTCTTGTGATTTCTGAAAAATACAAATGTATCATTAAAATACACAAACCTAGACAATTTCAAGTTATATTAGTTCGTAATATTTTAGAGATCATGCACTATAACCTACAACCATTTTGTTTATAAATCATGCTCTGTGCATCAAAACGATCTGATTTTTGGATCATAGAGGCATTCACATACTATAAATTTACTTGCCACATTTGAACAAAATCTAGTTTGTAGTTTTTGAGAAAATGGTTAATAAAGTTTGTTGTTACTTATATCATATTTTGCTGCAACTTCATATGCACATAACTTGAATGTCAATGTAAAAATTTTTATGCCTTTATCAATATTGCTAAAATTGAATATTCATTAATTAAGGAAGAATTCATTTTGTTCTATCCATTTCATGAGCTGAGATGAACAAATTTTTTATTGCTTGGTTAACACATGGGTTTTGTCTTTGGGTTGCATGAGGACATGCAACATATTCAATTTTTGTTGCATGAGGACATGCAATATATTCAGTGTGGGGGTGTGTGGGGCCGTGAATATGACCACCTTTTTAACACTTATTTCATCCATTTTCACTTTTCTTTATCATGTTATTAATCACGGTTTATCATATAATTCTATTTTATAATGATTTATGCTCTTATGAATGAATATTATTTATTCTCCTTTATTTCTAATAAATTGATGATTATGAATGATTTTATCAATGATAGTTTCAATAAATTAGTTTGTAACATTATTCACCATTTTTAACCTCCAAGATAATTTCTAGATTGAAGATTTGACCATTAAATGTGCCAACTCAGAAATTTGCTGGAATAAGAAGTAACAATTTTGCAGTTGGGGTTGTGAGCAAATGAAGAAGAATTTGGAAAATTTGGAACATGGGTTTTGTCCAGAACAGACCCAATTAACTTTAACAAGGAATGGTTTGCCCACATTCGACTTGTACTGAGAGAAACATAGGGTTATTTGAGCATGATTTTCTCAGATTTATTGTTGCGGTTGTCCTCTAAATCTCAGCTGCATAGACCAAATTCGCCTTGCTCTTGTCGAAAGCTGGATGGAAACATATCTTCTTGTTTATCAATTGGTTGGAAACAATCCAATTTTGTAATAGAAATCATGTTGTAGTTATCTCTATTGTAACTTCTCTTTGATCTCTCTCTATTTAAATGAAAACAAAGATCAGAGAGAGGGATGGGAAAAAGGATGGCCAAGAGAATGGAGAATTGAGGATTTAGAATTAGAGATTTAGAATGAAGAATTCATGATAGGATAGGACGAAGAGAGGATTGTTTCATGTTGTAATTCTCAGAGCTTCAACTGTTGTAATGATTTCACCATTTAATGATTAATACATGATTTGGGAGTTGTTGTTCATTCTGTTCATATGAAGTAACCCAGCAACATTCGCTGGCGACTAAGGGCCCAACCTCTGGTGGAGTACGTTGCTGCTGCTGTATATTATATTTCTGGTTTATGCGTGGTTTTCTTAATCGACGTTATTTAGTAATCTGATGTGTTTTGTAAGTTTACATCATATGCTTTGTTATGTTTAATTTATTAAGGTTTCTAAAGACAAAACTATTGTATTGACTCTGCATCGTATCACTGTTCTTTTAGGTGTTGATATAATACTGCTAGTCTTTACAGAATACCGTTGTTGTTTAATTACAGAGCCTTTGTGTTGTGCACTTGTTCATTAACATTACGGAATTCATATTGGAAGTTATGTTCTTTGCGATTGTAGGATCTATAAACAAGGTTGTTCTATTTTGAAATGCAGTCGTACTCTTTCTAACTGAGGTTGATAACTGGATCAGATTACTATTAAAGTGTGCCATGTGTATATATGGTTTTCAAGCGTTGTTCTATAATTCATCATTAATCAGTGCTATTCCATTTTGGTGTGTTATTCAATCTGCCCTTAAGAGTGAAGGATTACTGTTTGATTCCTGTAGATTATGATTCATGCATTTGATCTTATAGATTAAGGTGTTACTGCTTGTTAGACTTAGTTTCTGTTACAATTTCTTAACTGCTGTTCCATTTCAGGTTTGTTGTTCTATTTCTTAACTGTTGTTCCAGTTCAGGTTTGTTGTTCCTTTTCTTAATTGCAGTTCCATTTCGTATCTGCCGTTTCATTTCCCGTCATTTGTTATTTTGGTGTGACGAATGATCTCATGCTATAGTGAACATTGACATCTACTGTCCGGCTCACATTAATATGTCAATCCAGGAATGTTTTGTTATTTCAAAGAGTGTCTCAATCTGAGGCTATCATTTTCCAGAGTAATGCTAGTAGCAAAATGTTTGAAAATACAAGAGTAAATGGATGCTTGTTTACAGCTTAACTACTTCAAAAGATTAAATCACACATTCAGAAAACTAAGTAACTTATCAGTCAAGGGTTCGGTAGCAATAACCCATCCCTTTGGAAACTGATGGAAAAGGAAATCAGAGAACAGATCAGGGATCTGGGAGCCAGACAATAGATTCCAATGCTCACTACAGCCTAAGATCGTTCTTTACACCAATAACAAGAAATGGAATGACAGATAAGAAATGGAACGGAAAAGAAATCGAATAGCAATGAAATGGAACAACAAACCTAAAATGGAACAGTAAGTCTGAAATGGAACAACAATTCAGAAATGGAACAACAATTCGGAAATAGAATAACAATCAAGAAATAGAACAACAACTAAGTCTAACAAGCCATAACATCTTACTCTATCAAATCAATTGCATCTACAGGAATCAAATGGCAATCCTCCACTCTTAAGGGCGTACTGAATGACACACACAAATGGAACATCACTGATTACTAATACATTATGGAACAACGCTGAAAACCATATATACACACAACATACTCAAATAGTAATCTGATCCATTTATCACCTTAGTTAGAAAGAATGCGATTGCATTTCAAGATAGAACAACAGTATTCAGGAATCCAACAATCACAAAGAACAAAACTTCCAAGATGAATTCTGTAATGTTAAGGAATAAGTACATCGCACAAAAGCTCTGTAATGGAACAACAATAGTATTCTGTAAAAACTTAACAGTATTATATCAACACCTAAAAGAACAATAATATGGTACAACATCGATACAATAGTTTTGTCTTTAGAAACCTTAATGAATTACACATAACAGAGCATGTGATGTAAACTTATAAAACACACCAGATTACCAAATCATGTTGATAAGCAAACCATGCAAAAACCAAGCGTAATGGTACAAGAGCAAGTGTCCTCCAAGGCCGGGTCCTTAGCCTCCAGGGGTACACCGCTTGATGTTATTCCAAACTCAAAGATGAAATAGTAACCAAGTTTGTATTAATGCATCAAGTAAAATTACAATAGAGCAGTTCTTAACAAGACACGATGATCAAAGTTTTGATCTTTAAAAGAAATTACTAAAGGCATAATAACATCTAACTCCCTCTGAGCTAACAGTGTTGCCCCTTATATAAGGGTGACGACCGAGATATCTAAGTGCATAAATAGATAAAACAACGATCCCTTAGGATCAAGGATCCTGAGGGATTCGCCGAACCATTAGCCCTTAGTCATTTCTTCTCTTTCTGCGTCGAGCTGATATCTCCGCTTCCTTTCCTGGGCTGATCCGCTTTGATCTTGTTTGCATGCGGTCTCCCATCGAAGGGACAACATTTAACCCGTCTTTGTCTTTTCTTTTAGAATGGCAACTTCTCGTTTTTTCTCCTTCCTGCATAAGGAAATGACAATTGTCAGCGTTCTCATCTTGCATATTAATCTCACATGTTTTATTACAATTCTTTATCATTTTCTAAGTTCATGATGCAAAAAGGCTTGTAAGTTCTAATGAAAAGACACTGAAATAATCATCAAAACATACCTTCTTTAGTACTCCACACACCCCCCTGCTTACCCTTTTTCATGCCCTCATGAAAACATTGTAGTTGACGTGTAAGGCAGTGAGTGAATAGGCTGGAGATGGAATGTCATGTGAAGGCCTACAACCATGATGCGTAACTAGGTAGTCAAAGAAATGGCTTGTCTGACCGTCAGGCATCTCATATAGGGCTTGGTATCTCAGTGCAGGGTGCCAAATAATTGGACTCCAGAACCTATATCCTAACCAGGATGGCCCTTCCCTCAAAACGATTTCACCATAGAGGGACAAGCAGTTGGCAGCTAATTAAAATTCTCATACTTAAATGGTTCTCTGAGCTGGATATTCGGATTAGATATTCGATATCGGAATTTAGCTGCATCAATGGTAGGGTATTTGATAGAGGAAACGTATTATAATCCCTGCCGAATGATTGCCTCATGCATGGGTCCTAATGCTTCAAACACTCCTGGAATCTTCATGAGGTTTCTATGTTTTCTCCATAACTGTACTGGATCCCTAGGCTCAGCTCTTATCCATAAATCTAATCCGTTTTCTTGTCTTTGAAAAGAATTATAGGCTTTGAGCCATTTAATTTGATTAACTGCAAATGAAATGAATGCCTGTAATTGAATGTCCCCAACAAAAGGGCTAGGGTCTAGCTGGGTCTCCTGTTCTAGTACAAGGTTATGTAAATAAAATTCACATAGTAGTATCTGAACTTTTACCCCGTAGTGCTTATAGTAGTTTATAAAATCATTGATGGTGTTAATTTGTATGGGAGCACCTGCTTTAACAACCTTTATTTTCAATTGCAATTATTTTTCCATTAAAAACAAGGCATAGTTCTTAGCAGGGGCTCTACATGCTAGGACATCATTGTATAAAGAACATAAGGTATCCATCTGCTTGATAACTACATCTAACCTACGAGTTACCTTCGCAACTTTCTCTTGTTCCCTTTGCCACCCTTCAAAGTCTTGGCTTTCAGATAGATTGACGTTCCTTAGCTGTTGCTGTAGCTCTTCATACTTTTCTCGGGGGACCGTTTGCTCTCTAAGCTTTTCTACTTCTTGCTGAGCTTGCTTCAAACCATTTTGTAGGGTTACTGTTTTTGGATCCCTTTTCCATGCAGCAGTGGAGGCCGGGAGTTTTACCTTAACTTTCTTATTGCGTTGCTTTGAGTTCATAACCCTTATCACTCCCGAAAGTGGTGCCTCCTTCTGAATTTCCTTATCACGGGTAAACATTTAATCCATTTCTATTTTAACATGAATATCAATCCATTGCTATTCCTTTTCAATTGGAACAACAGTCTGTTTCTCTGCATCATTTGGAACAACAACTTGGCTCTCGACAGGGTTTTGAACAACAGGATGGATTCTGGTCCTCTGCCCCTTTGCCTTAAGGGGTTTTGTTGGAGTGGCCAGATTTTTCCTTCCCGAAGTCCTTTTTACCCTTTGCCTTGCCTCTAGAATCCTAATCTGCTGGTGGAGCTGGACTATTATGTTCAATAATTTCTGTTGTTCCTTTCGCAATTCCCTTATTTCCGCAATTTCCTCAAAAGGAACAGCAGGCTGTTCACTACGGCTTGGAATGTGACTAGTTTCCTGATTTTCTTCCTGGGGTGTTTCTTCAATGTTCTGCTCTGGCTGTTCCGGGGCAAGAACCCTAATTCGTTCTGTTATTTCTTGGGTGACTTCTTTTTCTACCCTTATTTCCTCTGGACTTTCTTCTGGTGTCTTCTGGTTAGGAACGGACTATTCCTGTTCAGTATCTCTTGTCATCTTTTCATCATGAACAAGCATATTTTCTTCTTCTACCTCCTTTGCATGTGATTCTTCGGGTGCATTTTCCTCCCGGGGTTTCTCTTCCGCATGGAGGTCTGATGGACTGGAAGGTTGGCCATATTTGCCCATATTGGCCAAAACTTTGGCCAATTCATCTTCTCCCAATGGGTCCTGCAATGGGCTACCTTCCTGCTGTTCCATTTCCTGATCTCTCTCTAATATCTCTCTATTTAAATGAAAATAGAGATCAGAGAGAGAGATGGGAAAAATAATGGCTAAGAGAATGGAGAATTGAGGATTTAGAATTAGAGATTTAGAATTAAGAATTCATGATAGGATAGGACGAAGAGAGGATTGTTTCATGTTGTAATTCCTAGAGCTTCAGTTGTTGTAATGAGTTCACCATTTAATGATTAATACATGATTTGGGAGTTTCTGTTTATTCTGTTCATCTGAAGTAACCTAGCAGCATCCACTGGCGGCTAAGGGCCCAGCCTCTAGTGGAGTACGCTACTACTGTTGTATATTATATTTCTGGTTTATGCGTGGTTTGCTTAATCAACGCTACCTAGTAATCTGATGTGTTTTGTAAGTTTACATCACATGCTCTGTTATGTTTAATTTATTAAGGTTTCTAAAGACAAAACTATTGTATTGACTCTGCATCGTATCACTGTTCTTTTAGGTGTTGATATAATACTGCTAGTCTTTACAGAATACCGTTGCTATTTAATTACAGAGCCTTTGTGCTGTGCACTTGTTCATTAACATTATAGAATTCATATTGGAAGTTATGTTCTTTGCAATTGTTGGATCTATAAACAATGCTGTTCTATTTTGAAATGCATTCGTACTCTTTCTAACTGAGGTTGATAACTCGATCAGATTACTATTAAAGTGTGCCGTGTGTATATATGGTTTTCATGCGCTGTTCTATAATTCATCATTAATCAGTGCTGTTCCATTTTGGTGTGTTATTCAATCTGCCCTTAAGAGTGAAGGATTGCCGTTTGATTCCTGTAGATTACGATTCATGCATTTGATCTTATAGATTAAGGTGTTACTACTTGTTAGACTTAGTTGCCGTTACAATTTCTTAACTGCTGTTCCATTTCAGGTTTGTTGTTCTATTTCTTAACTGCTGTTCCATTTTAGGTTTGTTGTTCCATTTCTTATCTGTCATTTCATTTCCTGTCATTTGTTATTTTTGTGTGAAGAATGATCTTAGGCTATATTGAGCATTGACATCTATTGTCCGGCTCCCAGATCCACGATCTGTTCTTTGATTTCCTTTTCCATCAGTTTCCAAAGGGATGGGTTATTGCTATCGAACCCTTGAATGATAAGTTACTTAGTTTTCTGAATGTGTGATTTAATCTTTTGAAGTAGTTAAGCTGTAAATAAGCATCCATTTACTCTTGTATTTTCAAACACTGTGCTACTAGCATTACTCTGGAAAATGATAGCCTCAGATTGAGACACTCTTTGAAATAACAAAACATTCCCGGATTGACATATTAATGTGAGGTAACTAGAGGTGAAAGAGACCCTTTTTATAGCTCCACAAGTTGGAGCCAGAACAAGAAGATGAGGAAGAGTACCAAGTAGAAGAGCCCTTGGACGACGCATCTCAAGTCAATGTAATATGGTATTTCTATACAAATGGGAAAAATGACGACGAAGAAGATAATACAGTAGAAATCCACACTAATGAAATCCACACACGAAGTAAAGGGCCACTTGCGAGTGTGATGAAGCCTGTAGACCAGACAAAGAAAGATGTTCACCCTTCGAAGGCATCCGCTCCGAAGTTTCCTGTTGAGAAGAATAAACCTAATGGTGATTCCAAGAGCATTCCAGTCGTGAACTATCTAGAGAAAGATAATACATCTCCAAATGCAATGAAGGCGACTCAAAATGGTAAACTACCACCTAAGAATGGAAAAACCATATGTTTACTCTGCCCTACCATGTTTATAACATTGATTACAATATTATAGATGATCTTAAGAGATCTCGAGCTAATATCACATACTTCAATTTGTTAAAGTTAACGCAACAAAGAGATCTGCTTTTGAAAGCCATGAATGAATGGAATTGCAAATCTCCCACCAATCCGAGTAGCCAAACCAAGAAGCCGGTATCCAAACCTATTAAAACCCCCAGTACAACCCAAACGCCATTATCCATGGAAGCCACTCTGTAAAAAATTAATCGAATGCCCCAAGATGTCAGTGCACCCATGATAGGAAGGAAATAAAAATCCATGACTCCACCTTTCCTTATCACATTTTAAATATTCAACATGAATGTACACAATTTCCTGGTAGATTCTGGTGCCTCATCCACTATTATGCCTTACGTTGTTGCTAAAAGACTTCATGCAATTCTCGAGAAAACTGGAACTTGAATTATTCAACTAGACAGAACAAATGTAAAAGTAATTGGAGAATTGAAATATGTGTTGATTCGGATGAATACCAAACCATAGTACACACAAGTCATTCAAATAGTGGTAGTCGACATACCCGAGGCATATGGAATGCTTCTTAGTAGGGACTGGTCAGCAAATTTGAATGGATATTTCTCGAATGATTGGTCTCATCTCTTGTTTCCTTAGAACGGAAAAGGTGATATGCTGAGAGTTGATCGAGAAAGATACATGAAGTATGTAGTGACAGAGCTAAACAACCCAAATGAATCTGTAATGTTTACCAACTCTATCCTTGGGAATTATAGTTTCGACATATGTGCCATGGAAACCTATTTTGGAGAATTCCATGCAGAGACAGTGGAAGAAACTACAACGAACACACAGTTGAGAGCTCTCTCCTGCAGTCCAATTGATGAACTATCCTGTATTATAGTAGATGATAAGACTAATTCGTAGAACACTGTTCAGTTGATGTAACATTAGATTCTATATTTTGGACACTTTACTTTGATGGCTCTAACTGCATAGAGGGCGTAGGTGCTAGGAGCCCTTTCATTGACCCACAAGGGAACCAACATTTGATGGCTAGCCGGTTGGAGTTCATGTGCACCAACAACACGACAGAGTACGAAGGCTTGCTGCAGGTCCTGAAGAAAGCCATTGATATGAAGGTGAAAAATCTTAAAGTTTTTGGTGACTCATAGATAATTGTCGACTAGGTAAGGAAAAGGATACATTGCAATCCACCACACCTGGTAAGGTACCAACATGAGGTATGGAGCTTAATTAACAATTTTGATTCTTTTAATATCACATACATACCTCGAGGGAAAAACCAAGATGCCGATCTGATGGCTGGTGTGGCTTCAAAACCTTTGCCTGACGTTAGATTAAACAAGAATAAATATTATGTTGAATTGATTTTCAGAGCATCTGTACCTGATAACATCTCAAATTGGCAGTTATTTGAAGGTGACGAGCAAATCCTTGAGTTCCTGCATTGCGAAAAGACATTAAAAAATGCACTCATTGATGAAAAAGAGCATGATAGGCTTATGAATGAGAGTGAAGATGAGGAGAAAGATCAGTGCAATATAATTCCCAAGTCAATTGTCAATATGGAGCACTTTTATGACCTACATGATAAATTTAAAAATCCGACTAACTGCAAAATGCATAGCTCATCCATGAAGTATGAGTCGGTCAACCTTGGAACTGAAAAAGACCCAAAAAATGTTAATTTGGGCTTAGGATGCTCTCCACAAGAAAAGGTTGCATTTGTTAAGTTGTTTAAAGAGTACAAGGACATCTTTGCATGGACATATGGCGACTTAAAAACCTTCGATACCAGCATCACGCAACATGTAATTCCTTTGGAAAAGGATGTTAAGCCCTACTAACAAAAGCTTCATAAGATGCATCCAAGCCTGGAACTGTTGGTGAAGAAATAATTAAACAAAATGCTGGACGCTAAAATCATTTTTCCAGTCAAGCACACCCGCTGGGTAGCCAATCTTGTTATTGAGCCATGGAAAAGGTATGAATTTTCCATTTATTTATTTATCTTTTTCTTTAATCATAAACTCCTTTATAGTCTAATATGGTAATATATCAACGAATCATGGTAGAATTGAGATTTGTGATTATTATAAATTAACGAATTATTGTCTTTTCTTCTATATAGAAAATAGGAGAAATGGGAAGCCACCATTCGGGAGGAAAAGACAAAGCAAAAGTAACTATTGTCCCTTCGCCAGGAAGCCATATCCAAACAAGAAGATTGAGATCGGAGTGCACAGTCAAGGAAAAGAAAGGGAAAATGCGGCATGAGCGCAAGAAGACAAAAAGATAACTGAAGATAAAAGATAGAACACATCCCTCAATATCCCTTGATCTTGAGGGATCGCTGCCTCAAAACTCATCTATATTCTTGTATTGCCTTCCTAGCTATTATAAAAGGACAGTGCTTGTAGAAATTAGGAAGGACTTATCATTTTGCAGAATTTACTGTTGTATTGCTACTTTTATCATTGACTCTCATTAATCAAAACATAGTACAATTGTTTGTAAACCTTTTCACATGATCAATATATAAGTTGGTTGCTGTTCCATTCCTTCTTACTAAATTATCAAGGTGGTGCTTCACTAGTGGCTAAGTGCCCGACCTTGGTGGATCCACTTGCTATTTGTACCATTACTTTACAATTCTAGTCATGTGATGGTTTGATTTACTTTTCATTTTCTTGAATCGCATTGCTTTGCAGTTTCTTGTCTTTACAAGTTCTAATATTTCATGGAATTATTTTATTACATAAGTTGTGACTGAACCGCGTTGTTGTTCCCTTTCTATCATAACAAGATTACTATCCTTACCACTTATATCGTTATTCATTTTAGTTATAAAGCCTCGCAGTTCATTACAGATTATTGTTCATTTCCATTAATATAGCCTTACTGTTCATTTCGCCTGAGATAGCTTTGCTGTTCATTTCGACTCAGATAACTTTGCTGTCCATTTCTATTCAAATAGCTTTGCTGTTCATTTCTTTTCTACAAGTATTTGGTTATGCTTTTTAGTGTTATTGAAGTGAGAGTATTCATTCTATTTTCATTAGCAGCATTATTGAGTTAATTCAGTTCTCATTTCTAATCAGTTACTTTAGTGTGGAGTGTATGATCAACAACTGTAAAGGACATCGGCAATCATTGCCTAAGTTCTCAGATTGAGGATCTTGTTTATGGTTGATTTCGTTTCCATCAGTTGACAGAGGAAAGAGTTACTATTACTACATCCTTGACTGATGATTGTTGTAGTTTTCTGAGTGAATGATTTAAGTTTCAGAGCATTTAGTTTCTTGTAATTGCAATTAGATTTATTTCAAGCATCTGCTTACTCTTGTATTTGAAACACTGTACTATAAAACATTACTCTTAGAATAAATTGCCTGCCTCAAACTGAGTACACTCTTGAAATAAAAACCGTACATGGATTGATAATTAATGTAGGATAAAAAGGAGTTAATAAGACACCTCTTTATACCTCAACCTTTTGGCGCCCTTTCCGGGGAGAGTGTAGCCATTTATTTTCTTTCAAAGATTAGTGTGAGGAGTGTCAGCTAGGAGAGAATTCGATATTAAAAATGGAAGGTAAGAACCTGCATACGGAGCATGTAACAGCCCTGCTCCCCCGCCCGCTTTCTATTAGATTTGTTAATTCCTTTTTTGGGTAGAAATAAACATTTGCGTTGTGTGCATGACTAAGCAGAAGAAACCCAAAAAGAATCCAAAACCATTACCCAAGCTTGACAAAGCTAAGGGGTCGGTGACCCTTGGTTGATCTACCTTTATAGACGATATCACTAAAAAAGCTGAATCTCAGCCATCAGTAGATCCAAGGAAAATCGCTTCAAAACAACGTACTAGCTCCCTTAGGGCCACAAAATCACCATATGTAGCCTTTGCTGAGGTCCATAGCCAAACAGAAGAGGCTGAGCAATATTTTCAAGAAATTGAGAATTCTTGCCTAATTTCTTTACAAGAAGGGAAATCTAGTAACCTCTGTGAAGGAGGAGGAGAAATAAGGGAAATAGAAGAACCAAGATTCCCTCTTGGAGTAGTCCAAACACTAAGCAGCCCAAATAAGGGAAGTGATGTCAAGATCATCCAAAACAAACCTGAAGAACCAAAATTGCCCCAGATAATAGTTCAGCAAGGAACACTCATCATCCCAGACCAAGGAAGTGCTATCAAGGGCATTCCTACTCCTTCTAGTCAACCTAGGAATAACTCCCTAGAAATCCCAGAAGGATATTGACACATATTTGATCAAATGGACCATAACCAACAAACTCCTCAAACTTCCACACTACAATATCCCATCATGGACACTGTAATTAATGCACCTATGAAGGCCATTCCTCTCTAGCATATTCCTGCATTCCATAGCATAACATCAGAGGACCCAGATGCATTTATGTTTGAATTCAATGTATTATGTCGGGGGTATGACTATACCACTGATCCCCAAAAGCTAAAACTATTTCCCTCCACATTAAAAGGAGCAGCTTTACGATGGTTTATGGGGTTAGGTGGAGGTGTTATAAATGACTGGGATCAGATGAAAGGTGCTTTTCTAAAGAAATATCAGGATTATTGTAGGTCTAGAGAATTAAAGGATGAAATATTCCAAATGACAACCATACCTAATGAGACGTTGGAGGAATATGTCGAACACTTTCAATACAGTCTTCAAAGATCACCTTATGCATCTTTAGCCTTACCTGATAATGTGTTAAAAACTACATTAATTAAAGGAATGGAGGAACAATGGGTTGAAACATTAAACATTATGGGCAAAGGTGACATATATCAAGAAAAATATGCTGACATGGTTGATTTATGTATCAGGAGTTCGAGAGGCAACACAAGACTAAAACTAGTAGAGCGTGACATAATCACAAGGGATAGCAAGATCTCTGGTGGAGGAATAACCCGTGCAGAAATCAATAATCTATTAGAAGATTTCAAAACTGATATTCTAGGGACTCTGACAATGTAGCTCGACATTATGCAAGCTAAACAAAAGCAAGCAGAAGAAAAGCAAAATATGGCAATATTCTGCCAAAGATACAGAAAGAAGCACAACCATAAAGAGTGCTCGCTGGATATAGTCCAAGTCTGCACCATCTGCACAAAAGATCACTCCACAGAAAGCTACCCCTCACTCCCAGGATTGAAAGTAGTCTACAAGGAAGTGGAAGAAGAAACAGAACCAGTGTACCTACTCAATCAGTGCCGTCAATGGCAACCACGACAAACAACTATGCTTGTTGATCCATCCTCTTCTTTTCAGTCTCCTTAGTATAATGCTCAACAATATAATGGAATGTGGAAAAATCAGCCACCTTTCCCCAGTTGGTCACAACAACCATTTTCCACATCACCATGGCAAAAACAAAAAAATCAAACCAGTTGGCCGAACTTTCTTACTGTCCACCATTTTGGCAAAACAATGCATATCCAACACAATGGTCACCCTCCACCTCGTAGAGTCAAACTTGGTAGTCGAACTGGCAAAGACTGATAAATCAACCAATTGGAACGATTCCTCTTCCTCAACCTACACTACCAGCACCATATACATTGCAACAAAATCCCCAAACCAACTTAAGATTGCAACTCCCAGCCCAACCCAACCCAAACCCTAATAATAGACTGGTTCAATCTATTCAAAAAATTGAAGCACCAGAACTAGAAACCGAGTTAAGGGAGTGCAACGACCTTCAATTAAGGTCTGGGTGCATATTAGAATCAGGGGGAGACAAAAATGTTCAAATTGAAAATTCATTACCTTTAGAACAAACGCCACAATAAGAGGATTTGGTTAGACAACAAACTCATGAACAAGCAACCACCTCTTCTCCACCATTCCCAGAACGACTAATCATACCTCGCCCAATAGAACATCCTGATTTTGATCTTCTAGGAGAACTAAAAAAATTGTGTATAAAAATTCCACTCCTCCAAGCTATCCAAGATATCCCAATTTACGCAAAAACCATCAAAGAGTTATGTATAAAAAAGACAAGGAGGAGAATAACAACTAACCCAATTGTCCAAGTAGACGGCACCCTATCTGACTTACTCTCAGGAAGAGAAGCACCTGTCAAATATGAGGACCCAGGGAACTCTATAGTTACAGTGAAAATCAATGGATGCTCCTTCCTAAATGCTTTAGTTGACTTAGGAGCTGCAATCAATTTTTTAACAACCACCACTTGTCAAAAACTTTGCATTACATCATTAGATCCAACCACAACCTTATTGGAGTTGGTTGACCAATCGGTAGTCAGACTAGAAGGAACACTAAATGATGTAATGGTATCTGTAGACTCCTGGGAATACCCTACAGACTTTCTGATTATAATTCCCAAAAATCGACTATATGGACACCCTTTAATCTTAGGTAGACGTAGCTGGCAACTGTTGATGCTTACATTGGCTGCCGACAAGGCAGTATGACTATAACTAGAGGGAGTAATGTCAAGAATTTAGCTTTATACCCTCTAGCCCAACCAACCCTAACAACAATGAAAACTAACAAACAACCTGTATCATATCTCACAAAAAACATTAGATTTCCTTTAACCATAGAAGATTCCCTCGAATTTAAAGACCAAACATAGGACAACATCATTAACAATTTCATTAACCAACCAGAAACCAGATCCCATGTATAATGTCACATGATAGAGGCACCATTTGATAACAAACAAGAAGAAGATCCCCTCAAAGAAACTCATGATCAATGAATACCTACTACCTCTGTTTCAAACAACAAAACTATAGAGATTGAGCCAGGAAAACCCTTGAACATTAACAAAAACATGACTCCTGAACAAGAAGAAAAGCTGGTCCAACTACTGAGAAAATACAAGGAAGCTTTTGCATGGGATTACGCAGACATGAAAGGAATTGATCCCCAATTGTGTATGCACCACATTTATACAAAAAAGGATGCTAGACCCATTCGCCAACCCCAACGGAGACTAAACCCTCATCTTAAGGATATGGTGAAAGATGAATTACAAAAGCTTTTAGATGTAAACTTTATTTTCCCAATATCTGACAGCAAGTGGGTCTCTCCACTAGTAGTGGTGCCAAACAAGAATGGAAAGTGGAGGATATGTGTAGAATATAGAGAATTAAACAAAGCAACCTAGAAAGACCATTTTCCCCTTCCATTCATTGATAAGGTATTAGACACATTAGCATGAAAGAAATTATTTTCATTCTCAAATAGCTTCAATGGATACAATCAACTCTAGATTGCCCCTGAACACCAGGATAAAACTACTTTTACCTATCCTTGGGGAACATTTTCTTACATAGTCCTACCCTTTGGCCTATGCAATTCCCCTGCCACATTTCAGATGGCCATCCTCAACATCTTTTCTGATTTAATAAATGAAGGGCTTGAAGTATATATGGATGATTTCACACCGTATGGAGATGATTTTGAGCCAACACTAGACACATTGGAAAAGGTGTTGCAAAGATGTATTGCCACCAGGCTTTGCTTGAGCCATGAAAAGTGTTATATGATGATGACCGAGGGACTCATCTTAGGTCATTATTTCTCATCTGCTGGAATACAGGTAGATCCAACTAAAATTTAGATAATTTTGTTAATACCTACTCTTACCACACAAATAGAGGTACGCAGTTTTCTAGGATTTTCTGGTTATTATAGAAGATTCATAGAGAATTTTTCTCAAATAGCTGCACCTCTGTACACATTAATTGGAAATGCTGATTTTATTTGGACAGATAAGTGTGACCACGCTTTTGAGGATCTGAAAAAGCTTGTGTCGATAGCTCCCATGCTAAGGGGCCCAAATTAGGATTTGCCATTCCAAATTTCATCTGATGCTTTAGACACAACTATTGGAGCAGTCCTTGGGCAGGAAGAAGATAAAAATCCATATGCAATTTATTATATTAGCAAGAATCTATTTCCTGCTGAATTAAACTATACTGTGACTGAAAAAGAATTTTTAGCTGTAATATGTGCTGTAAATAAGTTTAGACATTATATAACTGGGTATCCTATAGTTTTATATACAAATCACTCTGCCATGATATACTTAGCAAATAAAATTGTTACAAATGGTAGAGTAACAAGATGGTTGATTTTATTGTAGGAATTTGACATCACAATAAAGGATTGACCTGGAAAAGAGAATCTTGTAGCTAATTTTCTCTCACGAATGCCAAATCCAGTGGACACAACAGCAATCGAAGATCAATTCCCAGATGAACATTTGTTTGTTGTTACTGTCAGGACACTATGGTATGCTGTTGTTGCAAATTATTTAGTGGTAGGTAAGTTACCCAAACATTTAATGCCCAATGAATGGAAATAGATAGTACAACGCACTACCCGTTTCTCTTGGATTGGGGGCTACCTATTTCATACAGGGGCAGATATGCACATCAGACGATGTGTCCGAGAAGACAAAATATTTGACATTTTGAAAGCATGCCACGACGGGTCGTGTGGCGGACATTTCACAGATCGTAGGACTGGTCACGAAGTGTTAGAAATAGGTTGTTACTGGCCTACAATTGTTTAAGATGCTAAAAAGTTTGTCTAGGCTAGTGATAGTTTCCAAAGGGTGGGATGCCCTGGACAGTCTGATGAAATGCCTTCGAATCCACAGCTAGTAATTGAGCCATTTGAGCACTAGGCACTTGATTTTATTGGATCTATTAACCCATCATCAAATCAGAAAACATACATACTAGTGGAAACAGAGTATGTTACCAAATGGGTTGAAACAGAGGCACTTCCAAGAGCTATAGAGGAATCTGTAATACATTTCCTTCTCCAAATATTTTTGCGATATGGCTTCCTGAGGGACATAATTACAGATGTAGGGCTGCAATTTGTAGGTAATAAAATCGCTGCAACATTAAAAAATTACCACATTCGGCACAAAATTACAACCCCATACCACTCACAGGCAAATGGCCAAGTAGATAGCACAAATAAGGTGATAGAGGCAATACTTACAAAAATAGTCGCATCACACAGATGCGATTGGGCTTCAATATTGCCGAAAGCCTTGTGGGTATATCGAACAACGTGGAGAAATACCACCGGATATTCACCATATCAGTTAGTATTTGGAAAAGAACCCATCTTTCCAAGAAAATTTGAAATTCAAACATTGAGAACAATGCAGGAGGTGGGTTTGAATTTAAATGAGGCCCAGATTAACAGATTACAACAAATCAACGAGTAGATGAAATTAGGCTCTCAACTCTTCAACATACTGCATTAATTCAACAGCAGAGAGAAAAATGTCACAACACCCTTATTAAAAAGAAAATCTTCCACGAAGGAGATTGGGCACTCCTATATGATTCCAGGTTTCAGGATTTCCCTGGAAAACTCCAGACAGGATAGCTTGGACCTTATGAGATTCAAAAAGTATATGACAATGGCACCATTACATTGACTACCATTGATGGATCTGGATATTCCTTTAAAGCAAACAGTCATCGAGTGCGACTTTACGATAAACCGCTTACTTGGGAATCCTTTTACTAGCAATTATGGGAAGATTACACTATGCAGATGCTTCCTGAGGAAGATCACCCCTCCTATGCATTAATTCATTGAACAATTCCTTCGTTTCTAGGTTTTGTACATAAGTTTTTTTCCTTAGTTTCACTTGTATAAACTGATTTTTTTGTACAAATTTTCCCTGTTGTTCCTCTCAAAGGAACAATAGCCATCCATTTAAGAAACAACAGAAGGTTTTTATTTTTCGTACTATTCCTCTTAAAGGAACAACAAGTTTGTGTGATTTTATTTTCCATGCTATTCCTCTTAAGGAACAACTACTGTTCCTCTTAAGGAACAACAATCGTCCCTCTTAAGGAACAACAATCATCCCTCTTAAGGAACAACAATTTTGTGTGCCTTTATTTTTCGTGCTGTTCCTCTTAAGGAACAATAGTCATTCCTCTTAAGGAAAAACAATCTTGTGTGCTTATATTTGTTTGTTGTTCCTCTTAAGGAACAACAATCGTTCCTCTTAAGGAACAACATTTTTTGCGTGTTTATCTTCTTGTTGTTCCTCTTAAGGAACAACAACCGTTCCTCTTAAGAAATAGCTGCTATTCCTCTTAAGGAACAATAGTCGTTCCTCTTAAGGAACAACATTTTCTGCGTGTTGATATTTTTGTTGTTCCTCTTAAGGGACAACAACCGTTCCTCTTAAGGAACAACGCTTTTGCATGTTTACCTTTTTGTTGTTCCTCTTAAGGAACAACAGTCATCCCCCTTAAAGAAACAACACTTTCGCTGATTAATTTTGTTGTTCCTCTTAAGGAACAACAGTCGTCCCTCTTAAAGGAACAACACTCCTGCCGATTTTTTTTGCTGTTCCTTTCAAAAGGAACAACCTTTCCACCATATTTTTACTTTCTGCCATTCCTTCTAAGGAACAATAGTTTCGATTTGGATTTTTTTTAGGCTGTTCCACCAAAATATCAACATTTTATTTTTTGTTGCTTTATTTGTCGTTTCGCTTAAAGGAACAGCTACTGTTCCTTTTAAGGAACAACAATTTTGCATGTATCTTTTTCTTTAGTTTGTTTTTCCTCTTAAAGGAACCATAGTTTTGGGTGTATATGTTTTTTGTTGTTCCTCTTAAGGAACATCAACTATTCCATCTAAGGAACAACACTTCTTTTAGTACATTTTTGTTGTTTCTTTTAAAGAAAAACACTTTTTAAAAGATTTTCTTGTGAATAATGTTTCACTTCCCATGATCTTTTCAAGGCAAAAATACAAATTTATGCAAGAATACAAAAAGTAGAGGTTACTGAAATCAACAAATCAAAGAAAAATTGTAATCTTTAAAGAAAATTGCTTTGTATTTGATAAGAAAAAAGGAAAGGACACAACTATCTATATTACTTTGTTGTCTTTATTTTCACTAAAACTAATGTGATTGATTATTTTTATCATGTTGGTTCTTCCCCAAATCTTCATAATTCTCTTTGATTATTATTATCGAATAAGAATAAGGGCATATTTTCCTCTATTGAGATGTTCAGACTTCTTCCACCATCCCTACTCTTAAGGAGTGTTGGGCCATCCTCTATATATAAATAGGAAGTTCTATATAAAAGAAAAATAAAAGAAAAAAATATATCTATATGATTACTAACAATTCTATGATCTGTCAGATGAAGGATAGGGGGTCTCATCAAGATCCAACCTACCATGATCATAAGGAAGCCGTAAAGTGGCATTCCCACTATGGCCACCACACTAGGGATATGATCCAAGAAGCACATCAGAAAAATAAAAATAAAAAGTCCTTGGAACAGGAGGTCTCATCACGAGTCGGGCTACCCACCTTTCACTCCTCCCTGGTGAATGGAATTGTGATTCATCCGGTTACCAAGCCAACACAATGACCTCCATCCTGACAACACAAAGCACTTTCCTAGGCATACATAAAGGATTATGGTTCCAAGGGTAAAAAGCAACTTTGTCAAGGTTATAAACACCTGTGGGCAACAGAGCTCTGCTAATGGTATTGGAGTCATATTTTTCACACTTCAATAGCAACTATAAACCCTTTTCTTATATCTTTATCTTGATTTCAAATGAGATTATGCTTCTAAACCCTTTTTGAACCTTTTACACATGAAATATTGTTTAAAAATCAATCATAATGGTTAAAGTGAATAATGACCGCATAAGCATTTTTACTTACCTTAGTTGTCCTCTTCCCTATTTTTCACATTATTTCATAGCTTTTCCATATCTATTCATGATTTTCATCATAAGCTTTGATTTCAGCGATTCACTACTTTTTGCAATCATGCCATGGATACGTACGCCTTTCTTTTTATATACTGTACAATTGACATCCAGTACGTTGCTCCTCCATTCGTCGGTTGAGGACGACCTATCATATTTTAGGGGGGCACAGTTGACTTCCAAAATACACTAGCAGACGTGTCAATTCCTTATTTGGAGGTATTATGACTTCATCAGATCTCAGAAATATCAAGTCTAACGGTATTGATATTTTCCAATATGCATAGTTAGCTGTTCCATTGTCATTTCTATGTATTGCTGTGTAGAATTAATAGTGTGCAGAGCTTAAACGAAATGGGAGGTCAATCAGTACACAGCAAATCACAAGTGCTAACAGTTTCCAACGTTGCACGATAAATTTTGGTGAGAGAAAGATGGATTGTTTACTTTACACCATTACAACAACCCCATAAACTATGGCCATCAATTTTTGCAGAATTTGCAGAGGACCATTCCATAGTAAGAGGGAAGAGAATAACAGTAACAGATGCAGAAATTGCAGAGGTATCTAGACTACCAGCAGTTGGACCCACATGGACACATAAGAAATTGAGACTTCAAGAAGCCATGTCCATCTTTCGGGATGAGGGACAACACCTAACTATCAAAGGGAAAGGAGTCTAGCCCGCAACTCTGGGAGAACCATGGATAGAACTAGCTAAGGTAGTGCAGAGCTACATCACCTGTAATGGGAGAAAGGATGTGGTAAGACCATGCAACCTCAAATTGTTAGCAGTATTAAAACAGAAATGCACTGTAAATTTACCTGCATATTTAAATTTTTTACTGCATGATGCTGCTTGGAGCATAAGTAAATCCTGTCATATAGGAATGGTAGTAAGCCACCATTATTTAATATGATTAATAGTTAGTTATAGTATTTCTCAGTAGCAGACTAGTAGGGAGGAATTGGTATTTTCAATATATGGGGGAATGGCCTTACCTACCTCGAAACGAAAAAGAACCACCAACACAACATTAAGACTGCAAAAATGCAGACAGTCCTCCAGAATAATAAGAGGCAGGGGAATGTTTGAGAGCCTCCAGGGTAGCAATAGCCAACCCTTAGAACTACATAGTTCTAGAGATGCGCAACCCCCACAACTTGAAGGAAGAGAAAAATAGGAAGAGGAAGAAACTGAGCACACCAGTGAAGAAGAAGGGGAGGAAGCGTAACTACCCGTAACCTCCAGCGTGAGTCCACCACAGAATCCATTAAATGAGGATGAATTGGCTCGAATTTTGGCCCATATGGGAGAATATATTCAACCCCATAGCTCATTCAACCTCAATATTTAGGTAGAGCAATCGCAGGAACACTCTGCCCACAACAAGGATACATCCGAGTAAATGCATGAGGAGGAAGAAGCAGAAGCAAAAGCCTCCTAGGAAAAGGCAGAGCTAGGGTTACCTCCTCTGAGGAACCTAGTCAAGATAACATGAACACTAAAGATGTATTCCAAATAGAAAATATGGAGGTGAGCCAGGGCAAGGGCACAGTCCCGGAGGAACAAAACCTAGCTAAATGGCCAAGTCCAAAAAAGGAAACAAGAAGAAGAAGACGAATAAAATTGAGAGGTTGTGGAAGGAACAACAGTGGTTGTTGAATGTAATAAAACGACTCAGACAGAAGTTAAGGGTCTTGAAAAGGGGGAAATCTCTAAAAGAACCCTGAAAACAGGGGATGTAGCCATCACAACTGAACCCCATAACACAAGGGCCACAAAGACTCAAACCGAACCCATAGTCATTCAAGACAGCAAGGAACAACATGCAGCTGTTATGGACGCAGCTGCCCAAACGGAAAATGCATAAGTTTGCAATAAAGATGTTCAGACTGAGGCACTGTCCTCCAGCGATACAACCAACCAGACATTTCATCATAAGGAGACACAAACTGTAGGGACTAGATATCATAATAAGAAAACCCAGGTAGATCTTCAACCCAAAAGTGTGTTATTTGATAATGACCCTAGTGTAATAAAACTCTAAGAGGAGCTGGCACAGGCTCAACAGACTATAGAAAAGCTCGAAGAAGAAACTATTCCTAAGAAGAAATACCAAAAGCTACAACAACAATTAAGGGACATCAATGCAACATAGGAAGAAGCCTTCAATAAATGTCAGAAGGCAGAAGAAAAAGTTGAAGAGGTAAGGAATAGACTAAAAACAGTGAGGAGTCAAATGGATATTCTCTATTCTCTATATACAGATGTCCTAGCATGTAGGGCCCCTACCAAAAATTATGCTTTGTTTTTATTAGAAAGATATTTGCAGTTAAAAATTAAAGCTGTTAAGGTAGGGAAACCTATAGAATTGAAAACTGTTGATGATTTTATAAATTGTTGTAAACACTATGGAGTAAAAGTTTAGTGTTTACTCTGTGAATTTTATTTGCATAATTTTATCTTGGAAGAGGAAGTGAAGAAGAACCCTAGTCCTTTTGTGGGAGATCTAGTTTCAAGCATTCATTTCCTTTGCTGCCAACCAATTAAAGTGGCTCAAGGCCCATAACACTTTTCAGAGACAAGAAAATGGGTTAGACCTTTGGGTTAGGGGTGAACCGAAAAACCCATTACAACAGTGGACTAAGCATAAAAGCCTAATAAAAAAGGAGGGTGTGATCCAGACATTGGGACCCATCCACAAAGACATTGTCCAGCGAGGGGTAGAATATTTATTGACTATCAAAGACCATGCCCTAGCAGCAGCTAAACTCCGATGGAAGACCTCCAATTGGAATATTCAGGACAAAGAGCCATTCAATTACAAAAATCTTAAGTTAGTCGACTACCTAGTCACATATAGTAATCTCATCTTAAGGGAAGGACTGTATTGGCTAGGTTGTAGATTTTGAAGCCTTATTATTTGGTATCCTACAACAGAATATAAGACCATCTATGAATTACCTGAAGGGAAGACAGGACATATTTTTGAAGTTTTAGCTGCAAATCATGGTTTTATACCACTGCATGAAAACCCCTCTCCAGCCTATTCTCTAACTACTTTACATGTTAATTACATGGTTTTCATGAGGGCATGAAAAAGGGTAAGCAGGGGCATGTGTTGAGCCATGGAAAAAGCTATGAATTTGCCATTTATTTTTTTATCTTTTTCTTTAATCATAAATTCCTTTATAGTCTAAGATGGTAATATATCAATGAATCATGGTAGAATTAAGGAGATTTGTGATTATTACAAATTAATGAATTATTGTCTTTTCTTCTATACAAAAAATAGGAGAAATGAGAAGCCACCATTCAGGAGGAAAAGACAAAGCGAAAGTGACTGTTGTCCCTTCTCCAGGAAGCCATATCCAGACAAGAAGATTGAGATCAGAGCACACAGTTAAAGAAAAGAAATGGAAAACGCAACATCAGCGCAAGAAGACAAAAAGATAACTGAAGATAAAAGATAGAGTGAATCCCTCAAGATCCCTTGATTCTGAGGGATCGCTGCCTCAAAACTCATATGTATTCTTGTATTGTTCGCCTAGCTGTTATAAAAGGACAACGCTTGTAGAAATTAGGAAGGAATTATCATTTTTTCAGAATTTACTGTTGTATTACTACTTTGATCATCGACTCTCGTTAATCAAAACATAGTACGATTGTTTGTAAACATTTTCACATGATCAATATATAATTCGGTTGATGTTCCATTCCTTCCTACTTAATTAGCCCGGCGGTGCTTCACTAGCGGCTAAGGGCCAGACCCTGGTGGATCCACTTACTGTTTGTACTATTAATTTACAATTCCAGTTGTGTGATGGTTTGATTTAGTTTTCATTTTCTTGAATCACATTGCTTTATAGTTTCCTGTCTTTACAAGTTCTAATACTTTATGGAATCATTTTATTGCATAAGCTATGATTGAACTGCATTGTTGTTCCCTTTCTATCACAACAAGATTATTATCCTTTACCACTTATATCGTTATTCATTTAAGTTATAAAGCCTCACAGTTCATTATAGATTGTTGTTCAATTCCATTAATATAGCCTTGTTGTTCATTTCGATTGAGATAGCTTTGTTGTCCATTTCTATTCAAATAGATTTGTTGTTCATTTCTTTTCCACAAGTATTTGGTTATGTTTTTTAGTGTTATTGAAGTGAGCATATTCATTCTATTTTCATTAGCAGCATTATTGAGTTAATTCAATTCTCATTTCTAATTAGTTACTTTAATGTGGAGTGTATGATCGACAACTGTAAAGGACATTGGCAATCACTGCCTAAGTTCTCAGATTGAGGATCTTGTTTATCGTTGATTTCATTTCCATCAGTTGACAAAGGAAAGAGTTACTATTAATGCATCCTTGACTGATGATTTTTGTAGTTTTCTGAGTGAATGATTTAAGTTTCAGAGCATTTAGTTTTTTGTAATTGCAATTAGATTTATTTCAAGCATCTGTTTACTCTTGTATTTGAAACACTGTACTTCAAAACATTACTCTTAGAATAAATTTCCCGCCTCAGACTGAGTACACTCTTGAAATAAAAGATCATACCTGGATTGATAATTAATGTAGGATAAAAAGGAGTTAATAAGACACCTCTTTATACCTCAACACTCATGCCATCAAGGAAAAAAAAATGGAGACATCAGATTATGTATCGATTTTAGAACCCTGAACAGAGCATCGCAAAAGGATAACTATCCATCCTGTCTATGGAACACATTCTTCAATGCGTTTCTGGGTTTGAAATGTTGTACCTACTGGATGGGTTTTTGGGATATAATCAAGTGTTGGTGTCGAATGGATATCAACTCAAGACAACCTTCAACACTAAATGGGGCACCTACACATATCGTCAAATGTTGTTTGGACTTATTAATGCAGGCGCCACATTTCAGAGAGCTATGGACATAGATTTCCGAGGATTTATTAATAGATCAGTAGTGGTTTACATGGACGATATTACCGTGTATTATTATCACAAAAGGGATCATATTTATCACCTGAAACAAATTTTTGAAAGATGCAGACGGTACAAAATATCGTTGAATCCCGAGAAGAGCATTTTCGCAGTTACATAAGGGAAGCTACTGGGTCATATCCTCTCCAAGGAAGGAATTATTATCGAGCCTGAAATAATAGAGACCATCATGAGAATACAACCTCCTGTGAATAAAAGAGCAATGCAATATTTGTTCAGGAAGATTAATTTCGTTAGGAAATTTGTTTTAGGCTTCACGGAAATAGTGCGTCCCATTCAGCTGATGATGAAGAAAGATGTCGTGTATAGGTGGAGCGATGAGGCTAAGAGATTGTTTCAACAAATTAAGGAGGCCATCGCAGAAGCTCCTGCATTGGTTAGCCCCAATTTTGACAAGGAATTCCTCTTGTACACTTTTCCTTCTGATGTTTCATACGCTGCAATCCTCACCCAAAAAAATGATAACGACAACAAAGTTCCCATTTCTTATATGAGCTCTAATCTTCAGGGGACAAAACTGAATTACTCTGACATGGAGAAACAAGGTTTTGCGGTTTTTAAAGCCATGAAACATTTCCGCCCTTATTTACTAAAGGCCAGGACCAAGGTTCTCATTCCCCACCCTGCTATAAGGACCCTCTTCATGCAGAGTGATATGGGAGAACAGAGAGGGAACTGGATAACAGATCTTCAGGAATACGACCTTGAGATTAAATCAACAAACATAGTTCGGGGGCAGGGGTTATGTAAGCTTGCAGTAGAAGCCATGGCAAGTAAAGAAGGGGTGTTAGAGGAACCAGAAACTCAGTGCGCACGAAATGCTCAAGTAGCATTTAGGGAAGAGCCCGGATGGGGCAACGAAATGTTAATATATGAGCGTGAAATATTGGAAGTCCCATTGGAATCTAATTTGTGGTATTACAAGATACACTTTAATCTAACACGGGGGTCATGTCCTAAGCACATGAATGCATCACAAAGAAGAGCACTCAGATTAAAATCTAATTAGTATCACTTGGCCAATGACACATTATACAAGAAAAATTATGACGGAGTTTGGCTGAGGTGTTTGGAAAAGGATGACGTTGATCATGTCTTGAAACAAATGCACGACAACCCAATAGGGGGTCACTATGGAGGAGAGACCATTGCTCACAAAATATTAAGAGCTGGGTATTATTGGCCTACAGTGTTCAGAGACTCGCATGCCTATGCTCAAAGGTGCAAGGTGTGTCAAACTGTCGTAGGGCAAGAAAGAAAGCTAGTCGTTCCCCTCAAGCCCGTTATGATTTATCGCTTGTTCCAGAAATGGGGCCTAGATGCCATAGGTGAGATCACTCCGAACTCTTCACAATAGCATAAGTATATAATCACAATAACCGAGTACTTCATCAGATGGACCAAAGCCATCCTGCTTCGGAAGGTTAACGAAGATGAGGTAATATATTTTATTGAGAAATTTATTATCAACAGGTTTGGCATCTTTGACACTCTCACATTTGATAATGCTTCTTATTTTTCATCACTAAAATTGACTAAATTTGCTATCGATAAATTAATTCGCATAAGGTATGCATCAAACTATTACACCTAGGGAAATGGAGTTGCAAAGTCCTCAAACAAAAACCTCATCCGCATAATCCGTAAATTTTTTGCCCACAACCAAAGGAATTGGCACAACGCTCTAACAAACGCCCTTTGGGCTGATAAGGTCACTACAAAAGTAGGATTAGGAAACTCCCCATACTTCCTCATCTATGGCCAGGAAGCCATCTTGCCTCCCAACATTACCCTTCCCTCTTTTTAGCTCTCCCAAGCCTCAAGAGGGACCCCATCAACCTTACTTCAAAAAAGGATCAACCAACTGGTGAGGTTGGAGGAATTGAGAGATAATGCCAGAAGCAAGTTCAGGAATCACCAAATGATTGTGAAGAGATAGTTTGATTGCCATCTAGCAGGAGATAAAGATTACCAAGTCAGTGAGCTTGTCCTAAAATGTGACAAGTTCAGTGAGCCAAAAGGTAAGCACACGAAATTCCAACGCTTATGGTTGGGTCCATTCCAAGTTGAGGAAAAAATTGGTTAGGGAACCTATAGATTGAAAACTTTACAAGGAGAAACCGAAAAACTCCTTATTAATGGCCAACATCTTAAGAGATACTTCCAATAGCCACCACATGGTGGTTACCTCCTGAGTAGGTTAGGATTCACTTTATTTTGCTGTTAGCATAGTTATATTTTCATCCCGTCCGTTCTTGTCTTGCACAAGTTTATCGTCCTTCCGTTTTGAATTTTAGTCCTTTTCAATCAATTGATTTCGGTCTTTCAGTCTCGTTTTCACCTTTTATAACTCTCTTCTGATTGCCCTCATTCGCTACCATTAGCCTTTCACTTCCCTCATTAACCTGTTGGTGAGTCTACAAATCCTAAATTAATTATTACCTTGAAAATCAAACAAAACTTTGATGAGCCTATGAGAACTGGAAAATCAGCGGTAAAATTCAAATTGAAGCCACTCATTGGCATCTGTTAGGAACTAGGTAGGCTCTGTTGATAATTTGGATACTTCAAGCATGTAGGGACATCTTTATAAAACAAAAAAAATGTGTAACCACGGTTGGATTGGCATGGCGGAACGCTGCATTTAAAAAAAAAATCCCACATAGACCTAGCCTATACTTGCCTATGAGATTTGCAGTCATTCTCCATTGGTTCCATCCACCACACTAAATTTCCAATATCTACTATCTACAAGTAAACCTCCTTTCATGGGCTAAGCTCGTTGTCGTATATCCTATGGAAAATTTGATCTAGTCCTTGTGCCCGAAACTGGAAGGACTTATTTAAAAGAAAATGAAATGTCATGTCTTTGTGCCAATCTGGAAGGACAGTCTGTTTGGGGAGCTGGTTGGAGTAAGGACTATTGTTGGACTTAGAGTACCGGTTGACACAACAAGCCCAACCTTGCTTATGCGGTTTAAAAATATGGCATGATCCATGACTGCGCCCCATTAGATCACACGAAAGTATAGCACTAAAAATTCTTACATAAAGTGCAGATAAACATATCTACATATATTTTTCAAGCTTGATGCATGATAAAGAGTTGAGGTACACACCTAAACAGGTATTAACAAACTGGTGATAGCCCCGGAAGGATTTTGAAAGTAGAAAACAAGTAAAGGAGGCTCAATAAATCTCATAATATGAGCAATGGGGAATGCCTGTCAAAACCATATCAGTAAGTAGAAGCTATTTGTCTTTATCCCGCCTAAAGCGATTAACGCTGAAGTGGAACCCATGCCTGTCTGTCTATACAGTTTGCATTTCGAGTTTATCTTAACACCATGATGTTCTACGAATCAAAGTTTATTTGGTAACAAAGATAACTGGTTTGCCCAACGGTTCGCCATTTTTTTGTGGCCACAACCACCACCACAACAACATTTTTTCGAGTGTTTTTACTGTTCCCTCTAGGGAACAGCTGTTGTTCCCTAAAGGGAACAACACCTTTTTGGAGTGTTTTTTTTTTTTTTTTTTTTTTGCTGTTCCCTCAAGGGAACAACACTTTAGGGTTTTTACTGTGGCCACAACCACCACCCTATTAAAACCTGATCCGGGGACAAATTTGAATGGGTCCCTTGAAAAGTTTGATATTTCGTCTCTCTGGATGATAACTGTAGTTGTTAGATGGAATAATGTCCTCGAAGTTGAATGGTTCAATGGTTTATTAATTATGGTTGCAATCCATTTTAATCGTCAGTCCCCAAAAAATCATCGCGCCCTCTTGAGATTTAGAGCCAGAAGGACTCATATAACCCCCAGTTGCAGAGTCTGTCTCTTTATGAAAGTTTTTATGAAGGTAAGGTTTGTTTTAGGCATTTCTATCATATCTCTCATAATCATAGCTAATGCTTATCATTCATGCAGGCAAGGACCAAGAGAAGAAAAGGAAGGTCGGCTAGCTGATGCATAAGCATCATGAAGGGCTGCAATGAAAGATGCAAAGGGATCGTAAGATGGTAATAAAATTCAAGAAAGTAACACAGCCTTTGAATGATCATCGTAGGAACAACATGCCTAGTCCACATGATACCTCTACCAGCTGGATTTTCATTGCCATGTGTCGTGGCTTTGGGATAGAATGGGGTAGGATGTCCTAAAATTTTGAGAAGATAGGAAGCAGAATAGATGTTGGTATAAGAGTTCTTATGTTGCTATGGGGACTCTAAATGACACCTCTACACCACCAATGTTGATATTGCAAAGACATACTCCGCAAGAAAGGGATATGGAATTTCCACAGTGTATAATAGAGGCACACTCTATGTTAAGTGCAGGTTCTCTTGACAACGCAAATCCATCACGTTGTTGTTACATCCAGATACACCTTAAATCATGCAGATGTTTAATGATGAGTGCAATGTCTTCATTTTCCTTCAGGAAATAATAGGGAATAACCTTCAGTCGAGATAGGTGCGAAGAGATGGCTTGCAGTCATTCTTCTTTTCATCGGCATCCATTCATTTCCTCCAAGAAATAAAATGCTCCAACAAATGTGGCCTCGACATGTCAACGGTTTAATTGACCGTTATATGTTTATATGTTTTAGTTTGCATATTGAAAAGAATGGGAAGTTGGAAAGTCATGGGAGACCGAGGGTCATTTTTCTTGTTGCATAAGTATTACCTCTGGATATGGGTAAAGGAATTTTTTTTGGCAGAAGAGGGGTAGATTTTATTATGCTAATAAAGAAGACTGTTTCAGTCAAGAAGAAGCCTTTTTTCAGATTCATTTTCCTTTTTCTTTTATGTTTGGAATCAGGGTGTTGTGACTGCCATGAGGATATATATGTTTTGTTTTTGTGCACAGTGATAACAAGTAGCTTATGACTAGTCTTGGTTATTTGATTATAATTCGTTATCATGGTTAACTCATGAGTGGTCTCCGATTCAAAGCTATATTAAACATCAGTTACAAGTTTTATTTGTAGAAACAAGAATGTGTATTCTCGTATGAATAATTATATTTCAATTAAGCTTAAATACAGTCTTGTTCATCGGTGAACTCAGTAATTAATTCATTTGGACTTGGAATCTATATACTATGTTTAATCTCTTTTGTTATGCTCCTGCAGGATAGATTAGAATAGTTAGGACTAGCATAAGTAGGTAGAATCAGTATAGATAGGACTTGATACATATAGGTTAGTTGTTTCTTTTGTTGATTTAATGGAAGTCTACCTCTGGGGAGCAATCTTTCAACACCTTTAACAGTTTACGGGATCCTTTGAAACCCATTGGAACTAGCCATTCCAAACAAAAGTAGATCTAATCGGGGTCTACGATCGGGTTGGTTCCCCTTTGTTGGCATAGTGAAAATTCACCGTGTCAACACATCCATGGAACATATTCTCCAAATAGTATTTGGGTTCAATATATTCTCATTTCTAGATGGATTCTCTGGTTACAATCAGGTGCTAGTGGCAAAACTAGACCATCTTAAAACCACTTTCAGGACCAAGTGAGGGACTTTTTTCTTTAAGCGCATGCCATTTGGACTTATTAATGTTAGTGCTACATTTCAAATAGCAGTGGACATCACTTTCCTCGTCTTAATTGGTCAAATTTTAGTATTCTATCTAGATGATGTAGCTATCTTTTCTAAAAGAAGATCATATCATGTGCGTCATCTAAAATAGATATTTGAGTGGTGTCGCAAGTATGATATTTATCTGAATCCCAACAAGAGAATCTTTGGTGTGTTAGAGGGTACTCTCTTAGGACACATCATTGCAAAGAGTGGAATCGAAGTTTATTTGGAAAGGGTCAAAACTATTGCTCAAATCTCATTCCTTGTAAACAAGAAGGCTATGCAATCTTTACCGGGGAATATCAATTTCCTGCGTAAGTTCGTCTCTGGCTACACTCAAATAGTTAAACCATTGCAAGAGATGATAAAGAAAGATGCAATCTACTAATGGCACAAAAAGGAAAAGGAAGATTTCGCTCTTATCAAACAAGTTATTGTTGATGCGCTTGCATTATTTAGTCTTGATTATGGCAAGGATTTCCTGCTTTATACTTTTGCCTTGGATTCATCTATTGTGGTTGTAGACTTGGATTCATCCATTGTGGTTGTATTGATGCAAAAGGATGTTCAAGGAAATGAATGACCTATTTATTTCATGAGTGATGGCTTACAGGGGTCAGACCTAAACTAACCTACCATTGATAAACAAGCTTATGTGGTATATAAGGCAGTTAAGCATTTCACTCCCTATCTACTCAAAGCTCACATGAATATATATGTGCCTCATCCAACAGAACAAGAGTCGGGTGAGAAGAGGGAAAATTGGAGGAAATGTTTGTGAGAATATGATCTAGAGTTTAAGCCAGTACACACTATTGAGGGTTATGGCTTGTGTCAACTCACAGTAGAAGCAAGGGATGCTCCAGAGCAAGATCTTTTAGGATGGGAGCAAGAAATAGATATGTAAAACATTGAACAAGCCCCTCCAACAAGATCAACAGTGTCATGGTATTCAAATATACGGAAATACTTAGAGCATGGAACCTTACCCACACATTTATCAAACAAACAAAATAGGGAAATTCACCTTAAAGCTCTATTTATCAACTCATTCATGGTATTGTAGCTTATATTGTGATTTAAGCCTTATTTTCAGTTTTATCACAAAATGAAACAAAAATCAAAAGAAATGAGAAATTAAACCATTGTCTAAAGGTTGTACAGGTTCAGGAGGTGCGATCAAGCGATAGATTAATGAGTAAGATGAGCTATGCTACGGGGAAACAATAAGCACGAAGGATAATTAAGGTTCAACCCCCACAGTTGACCATGACGTGAGCATGGTTGACCAAAATGTGTGGCCTAAAATCACTACCAGGGTTCAACCTCAATGAAGTTCCCTTATGTTCTTTACCCCCGCAAAGTTTAAAATAAATAAAGTATTTTATTTGATTGACGAGATGGCTTTTGAAGGTGAACCTGTGAGAAGATCTAGGCTGCTTGATCAACAAGCCAAAGATCCAATGGTAATCGCACAAGTTAACTAGAATGGGTTTGTTTAAGAGATCTGATGCAATGGTGTACTTGCAAGAAGATCTGGGCCATCCGATCAACAGCCACATATCCAACGGTAATCAGGTGGGTAACTAATCAGACGCGATGACAAATCAAACACAGTTTAAATTTGTTGAAGTCTGGGCCAATCTCAGCCATCCATCCAAAGAGATGGGATCTGACGGATATCAGATGAAGAAATAATTGGGTTTTAGCGCTAAAAGTCGAACTCAATAGATTATTAATTGGTGGTTTATATTTCCCATCGGGTCCATATGGGAGTCAACGGAGCATTGAAAAGGTAGACTTAGTGAGGTTTAATTCAAATGGGTTTAAAGTCTCATGGGTTCCGAAGGATTGAACCGTTGATTGAATGAGTGATCGGACGGTTCACATATAGCTAAGTCAAACTTGATGGGTTTATGAATCAAATTGTTAATCCTTTTCAGTTCCATGGTAAATTAATGTTCCGTGTAAATTAGGCAATTCCGATGTTTAAGCCAAATAGCCAAAGTTAAAGGTGGATGACTAAAACTCCAAAGAAATGTGATTGGTCAGGTTTCCTTGTGTTTTGGCCAATCAAAATGCGTCCGATACATATGTGGGCCCAAGTCCACGCATGGGGTTTTGTCAAATACAACTTATTATGATTAAAACAGTTTAATCATTATTAAAGCATCTATAGAGAGACTTCATTAGCAGCCGAGAAATAGATCCGAAAAGCTAACAGTCATCATCATTTGCTAAATTCTGTTACCTCTTGTTATTTTATTTACGAGGTGTTTTTTATCCTCTATGTAATATTCTGTAACAACCTTTTCTTCAAAGTAGTTAGAGGATAGTTAGGTTGTTTGATAGTTTTGGTGATTACCAATTGTCTCATAGTGTATAAAAAGAGGAAAATTGAGAGAGAAGAGGTTCGAAGTTTGGGAGAACTTGGAGACTAAGCTACTGAATTCCTAATACAACTGTTGATTAATGAAGAATTAGAAGTTTTCCATACATTGTTGGGTATGATCTTGTGTCTTATCTGTTATGTGTCATCGCATGTTTTCTTCCTTTGGGTATAGTAATTGAAGTTGCAGGTCTTTATTTGCTTATGTAAATAAAGTTAAAATTCCTTAAAGAGCACTCCTATACTTAAAGTTCCCATCTCTGCAATTCTTCTAAGTTACAGATAATAGTTTCTGTATAAAACATCATATTATCTATAACTTCTCTCAGTGTCATAGATAGTAGATCCTGTGTTAAACATCATATTGTCTATGACTTATTCAATCTTTCTTCATTCATCATTTGTATTCAACAATCAAATGGAATTCTGATGTTTCTTGTCACCTAAGTATTGAAGATCAAGAACTAGATTTCCCAGGTCCTTCGTTTGAGAACACAATATATAATTAAGTGACAAACAAGCAACAAACAAGTGACAATCATTATAATCATTAATGTCTTAAGCACAATTTCTATACAGCTAGGAAATTGGTTTCTTAAGGTACAACATTAATTGGCACCTTTGCCGAGGAGAGAAGACAAGAATAATTTTCCCTAGGCTTTCAATAGTTTCCTCTGGCTATTCAATGAGGAGAAAATATTTGGTTGTTTTGAATAAAAACAATAAAAAGGCGACTCCACAAGAACAAGAACCACAACCTACAAAAAAATTGAATAAGAGCACTTTTCCCTGGGTTTATTAAGTTAGAATGTTGATTCTTGAGGGTGACAAGTTTTAGCAGTTGGTTGTACATTCACACCTATTATCTTCATTTTGAAGTTTTCTTTTCTGGGATTTAATGGCTATTCCTGCATTCTTATTCAATAAATTTGGTCCACTAGATTTTACTGGGATCACTGGTTATCCTCATCATATATCTACATTTCATGAATGGAATGAGTATCTTCCAAGATTAAGTGGAAATGAATATGAAGATCTGGTTCAACATCTCCAAGAGTTTCATGAATGCATGAAGCATCAGAGTATCATTCATGAAGATGTGAAGATGAAGTTGTTTATGTTTTATTTGGACCAAGAAGCTAGATTTTGGTATAGGTCTTTGCCTCATTCAAGCATTTCATCTTTGAAATATTTCCATTCAGTATTCAATTCTTTTTTTAGAACTTCTTATGCACACAAGTTTCTTTTTGAAGGTGGTTGTGAATATTATGATTCTAAAAAAACTTTAAAAGCTTATGATAATCCTGCTGAAGAAACTAATGATTGGGTTGATAATATATCAAGCATTCAGAGAGGTTATAGCCAAATTAATTATGAGCAAGTATCTGAAAACAAAAAACTGTCATTTTCTCAAAATGATGCAGAAAATTTTAAAAACAACTTTTCTTCAATAATCTCACAAGCAGAGAATTGGTTGACCCTGTTCCAAGCAAATCAAGAGGGCATTCAAATGGAGAAAAGTTCAAACATGCATCAAGAATTTTTGCCCAGTATTCGAGAAGAGGGAGAAATAAATGAGGAACAGGAAGAAGGTCTGCAATTTCATCAGTTGGGTGTTGAACATAGAGAAGGAAACCAATAAGTGGGAAATGTTGGACAACAATATATTGAGCCATTTATCATAGCAAAAGAGGCTATCTTATGTAAAAATAAAGTTGATAAAGAGATAGTATATTAGTGCATTGCAGAACACAATGATGCCCATGGATCAGAGGTAAACAATCTATTTGAAGTTCGCCATATGTCATATAGTGATGTGAAAATTTTTCTTTTTCTTCCTAAGGTCATAATTACAAATTACTTTCAATCAAAGCTCAAAGATGAAAAGTGGAGGCATAAAAGTGACATAGATCTTTTTCTTAAAGAAGTTGTTGATTGTTCTATTGAGCATATTATCCAAATAGAAGGTTTATTCGAGCAAGAACCTTCATACATAGAGACTTTCTTTTTTGGAGCTGATCAAGACCATATTTTTTCTTATACTTTTGAAGATCCTGTGGCATATTATGTGGAGAAATTTATTGACAGCCTACACTTACCATTTTGCTTATATATTCCTAATTTTTGTTGTGAGTTGCCCTTATGCATACTTTATTATCCGTTTAGGATGAATTGTATTTTCAAAATTCACTAGCAGAATGGTTTTAGATCAGGCACTCAAATGTTAACCTAGTACTGTTGGAAGATTGAATTCACCTGATGGAGATCATTCATGCACATAGGTAGGAATCTGTACATAAATAAGCTTAGGTGTTGAGCATTTGGTTTCTAGTTGCAATTCTTTAGTTCAATTTTAGATGATAAATAAGGGTGACTATCCGAGTTGGAAACTAGTTTGTAGAGGTTTTAGACTTCAAGAATGTTAGGTTTCAGTTTTTCAAATTTCAGGATTTTCAGAGTTTTTGACTTCATGCCCAATTAAGGCTATTGATCTACAATTCTCAGCACCTTTCTATCAAAGCAAAAGCATCCAATTATTGTAGATACCAGAGTGAAATCAGTGTGAAAATGCCATAAAAGTTAGATTGATTAAACAATATATGATTCCATGCCTGAGGTGAAGGAATTGATCTACGGTTCTTAGTGTTTTTGTGGCAAAAGCACTATCCCCAGGTGGAGCCAGATGTTGTAGCTTATATTGTGATTTAAGCCTTATTTTCAGTTTTATCACAAAATGAAACAAAAATCAAAAGAAATGAAAAATTAAACCATTGTCTAAAGGTCATGCAGGTTCAGGAGGGGCGATCAAGCGATGGGTGATGAGTACACTGAGGTGTGTTGCGGGGAAACAATAAGCATGAAGGATAATTAAGGCTCAACCCCCATAGTTGACTGTGACGTGAGCATGGTTGACCACAATGTGTGGCCTAAAATCACTGTGGCGGTTCAACCTCAATGAAGTTCCCTTATGTTCTTTACCCCTGCAAAGTTTAAAAGAAATAAAGTATTTTATTTGATTGACGAGATGGATTTTGAAGGTGAACCTGCGAGAAGATCTAGGTCATTTTATCAAAAAGCCACAGATCTAATGGTAATCACATAAATTAACTAGAATGGGTTTGTTTTGGAGATCTGATGCGACGGTGTACTTGCAAGAAGATCTGGATCGTCTGATCAACAACCAAAAATCCAACGATAATCGGATGGGTAACTAATCAGACGTGATGACATATCAAACGTAGTGTAAATCTGTTGAAGTCTGGGCCAATATTAGCTATCCATCCAAATAGATGGAATCCGATGGATATCGGGTGAAGAAATAATTGGGTTTTAGTGCTAAAAGTCAGACCCGATAGATTATTAATTGGTAGTTTATATTTCCCATTGGGTCCATATGGGAGTCAACGAAGCATTGAAAAGGCAGACTCGATAAGGTTTAATTCAAATGAGTTTAAAGTCTCATGGGTTCTGAAGGATTGAACCGTTGATTGAATGAGTTATCGGATGGTTCACATACATCTAAGTCAGACCTAACAGGTTTATGAATCAAATTGTTAATCCTTTTCAGTTCCGTGGTAAACTAATGTTCTGTGTAAATTAGCCAATTCCGCTGTTTAGCAAAATAGCCAAAGTTAAAGGTGGATGACTAAAACTCCAAAGAAATGTGATTGGTCAGGTTTCCCTATGTTTTGGCCAATCAAAACGCGCTTGATACATACGTGGGCCCAGGTTCACGCATGAGGTTTTGTCAAATACAACTTATTTCGATTAAAATAGTTTAATCATTATTAAAGCATCTATAGAGAGACTTCATGAGTAGCCAAGAAACAGAGCCGAAAAGCTAATAGTCATCATCATTTGCTAAATTCTGTTACCTCTTGTTACTTATTTACGAGGTGTTTTTTATCCTCTATGTAATATTATGTAATAACCTTTAATTCAAAGCAGTTAGAGGATAGTCAGGTAGTTTGACAGTTTTGGTGATTACCAACTGTATCATAGTGTATAAAAAGAGGAAAATTGACAGAGAAGGGGTTCGAATTTTGGGAGAACCTGGAGACTAAGCTACTGAAATCCTGATACAACTGTGGATTAATGAAGAATCAAAAGTTTTCCATATGTTGTTGGGTATGATTTTGTGTCTTCTCTATTATGTGTCATCTTATGTTTTCTACCTTTGAGTATAGTAATTGAAGCTGCATGCCTTTATTTTCTTCTGTAAATAAAGTTAAAATTCCTTAAAGAGTGCTCCTATACTTGAAGTTCCCAACTCTGCAATTCTTCTAAGTTATAGATAGTAGTTTCTGTATAAAACAACATATTATCTATAACTTATCCCAGTCTCATAGATAGTAGATCTTGTGTTAAACATCATATTGTCTATGACTTATTCAATCTTTCTTCATTCATCATTTGTATTCAACAATCAAATGGCATTCTGATGTTTTCTTGTCACCTATGTATTGAGGATCAAGAACCGGATTACCCAGGTCCTTCATTTGAGAATACAATATATAATTAAGTGACAAACAAGCAACAAACAATTGACAATCATTACAATCATTAATGTCTTAAGCACAATTTTCTATACAGCCAGGAAATTGGTTTCTTAAGGTACAACACATAGAGTGATTTTCAAAAAGCACCATAATGGTTTATTGCTAAGATGTCTAGAGCCTCAAGACAGAGAGAAGTTATTAAGAGATCGACATGACGAATCGATAGGTGGAAACTTTGGAGGAACAAAATAATGAGGGTTAGTTACTATTGGCCCACCTTATTTAAGGATGTTAATTATTATGCCCGAAAATTCCCATATAATCAGAGATGTTCCAATCAAGACCAAAAGTTAGCCACCCCACTACTAGCAGTAGTAATTAAGGAATCGTTCCAACAATGGGGACTAGACGTTGTTGGAAAAATATTTCCATAATCATCAAAAAAACACTGATGCATTTTAACAACAAAAAATTATTTTATTTAATGAATTGAAGTAGTTCCTTTAAGGAAAGTCAATGACGAGGAATTCATCCAATTTCTAAAGCAGAACATCATAACCAGGTTTGGTGTTCCAACATATCCTGCCTTTGATAATGAAACCTATTTTTCCTTGTTGAAACTTTATGAGTTTTCATTGGAATATGGTATTGTATTAAAGCATGCATCAAATTATTATCCACAGAGAAATGGTTTAGCATAATTAACGAATAAGAATTTTATTCACATAATTGAGAAAATTGTCTTCTCTGAACAAAGGAACTGACACAATGCTTTGGTGAACACATTATGGGTTGACTGTGTAACTCCCAAACACTCTATGAAAACTTTACCATACTTCCTTGTATACAGTAAAGAAGATATCTTGCCACCTAACCTATATCTCCTAGCCTTGCATCTCTCCCAAGAGTCCCAAGGAAAATCATGCCTCCTGTTTCAAAACATGATAGATACCTTGCTTAAACTTGAGGAAGAAATACTCAAATGTAAAGAAATATTTTTCGTACATCAAAACCATATCAAGCGTTGGTTTGATAAGAAATCTTCAGGGACTAAGAGTTTCTATGTGGGTGACTTAGCATTGAAGTGGGATAAAGCTAACAAAGAGAAAGGAAAACACACAAAGTTCCAATCTCCGTGGATAATCCCTTACACCATTGAGGAGAGACTTAGTCACAGTGTTTTCAAGATGAAATCCTTAAATGGGAGGATTGACCCTCTTCCCAATAATGGTCGATATTTGAAGCACTATTTTCAGTAGTAGCTCTAAGTTGTGTTTCTTGTACAATTTTCTTTTTTTTCTTCTGTCACCCCTCTTATTTTTGTGTGTTAAGTCATGTCCTGTATTTTTTTGTGTATTTTGGTCATTGTATATAAATAGGACCTTATGTGAAAAAATGTATGGCTTTAAAGGACTATGCGATGAAATAAATGGGGAATGTGACAACCACAACACTTGAGTGAACCCGTGAAACCCGCATCTATTCTATTATCCCAACTCCTCAACCTGGTATTGATTCCACTTTTTGTTTTACATGCTTATTCAAAAGAGTAGAGAAAGGATAAGGGGAAATCTATAGTAAGGAAAACTATACCAGAGGTTATATAAATGCTTCTCTGAAGGAAAAACCTCTCCTGCTCTCAATAACTTGATATCCCTCTTCTAAACCATTAAAATAATAAGTATCAATGTATAGTTCAACAAAATAAATAAATAAAGGGTGAAAGAAGAGAAAGGCTTCCTACGCAGAGAGGTGAAACAAGTGACTTCGCCCGGGCATTGTTCAAGCTCGCTAACAACGAAGAAACGCTTGTGATCCTGTAGTGACTTCATCAAGGTACTATCTAGGCCTGCTGGTAGCAGAGCAACAACAAATATGAAACTCATACTCTGAATATCTTAAACTCGCCATCACGTATTACCTTTTCCTATATTTAAACAATTGTGATATGGCATAGTCTTTAATGTGTTGAACCAAGGAATGGAATGTAGGGTTCTATACATATAACTCTAAACCAAAAGGTGAATTCAAGGTAATCTAATTGGTGAATGAATACCTCCTAAAGGGATAGCCCTCTAACTAAAATTTATTCATAGGCCAAGAAATTGAATTTCGCCCAGTATGTCGCCAAGTGTTGTCGTTGCCACAACACCCTCCAAAACTTTACTACGTTCAAATTTTGGAGGCTACCTAACTGTTGTATCAAGTGTCTCTTCATGTCATTTTACATGTTTCAAGTGATCTTGTTTATTTCTAAGTTCTATCGTGTTGTTTATCACATCTATGGTATACTTCATGGTTATAAAAAATTGATTGATCATAAAATGACACTTTTGGTCGCATACGCACACACTCTGTTTATTGTACTTGGAGAGTGTTTGTGAACCAGTGTTTTGATGTATATTTCTTAGTATTTTATACTGTCTAACTTTTATTGATGACTTGGTATGTGTCAGACTTGATTTTATTCCTAACTTACTATATTTTCCTCTTGTCTTAACCTTTAGAATTGACAAAATTTGGTTTTGCAGAAGTTGGCCCACCAAGGCTAAGAGGGTGCATAACGCACCCATAACATTGAGTTGGTATCCCTTCCTATTAAAATTATGAAATTGCGGTCAAGTTCCACTTTGGACAGCTCATATGATGAAGATAATAATTGGAATAGATTCCTCTTTTTGAGACGACCAAAATCGACCTAAAGATCACCTCATTTGGACAAGTAGAAGTTTGGTTTTGAATTTATGTTCCCACCCATGTATATTGGATCAAGTTGGTCCTATGCATATGTACAATTGGATAGGTTGGCCTCAACATCAAGTAGACCTCATGCAATCCTATAAATAAAGGAGACCTCAAGCTCAATTTCACACATTGATCAAGCCATCTTCTCTTCTCTTTTATTGTCTTGGTTTTCACAGGTTTGACAGGGAAATTTTGCATAAGGGTCTAAATAGGGTTGAATCTCATGTGAATCTAAGGTATTTGTTTCTCTATCGCATGCATGTAACTGAGTATTTTCGACCCCAGATGCATGCACAAAGTGGTCAAGGATGTAACTAGGAAGTCTTAGTCGCTCGCACATAAGCCTGAAGGGAGCGTCTAGGGTTCTTGAAGAAGATCAGATAGTTTGATCCCCAGACGCATGCACATAATGGTCAAGAGTGCGATTGGGTAGTCTTAGTCATTCACACATAAGACTGAAGGGAGTGTCTAAGGTTTTTGAAGTAGATCAAGTAGTTTGGTTGCCAGACGCATGCACAGAGTGGTCAAGGGTGTATATGGGAAACCTTAGTCACTCGCATAGTAGCCTGAAGGGTGTGTCTGGGGGTTTGAGGCATATATGAATGCATTTGTCCATAGTTGCATGCATACATTTCACTATGGAGTGTCCAGGACTACCAAAGTCACTCGCACAACTCCTCCGTTTGATCGGGGCTAAAAGATTAAATTTAAGTATTCTGAAGAATCCGCTCAGTGACAGAAATGTTTAGCAATTGACTACAAATAATGACAGTACATTACAGTCCTGAGAATTAGGGTTTTGAGTATAAGCATGATTAGGTTAATTTCATGTATTTCATAGTTGTTTTACTAAGTTGCATAAATGAAGACATGGATCACTGTACTTTATTTTTTGAATCATTTGATGATGATCTAAGAAGAAGAAGAATTTATAAGGTTTTTCCCCATAATGGGTTTTGGCCTAGTCTCAAACCAATCCTGGGGTCTCTGTGTGCATGATTTTCTTTTATTGTTCCTTTATGTTTCGTTGCATTGTTGATAATGATGTTGTTATTTCTACATAGTTGCATATGTTGATGAATAATGACATAAATATGAATAATATGGGGTGAACTTAATGTGTTAAAGAAGAAATGCAATTATCTAAGAAAAGAACAATATAGCCCTATGGAAAATTAACATGGTTTCAGAGTTAGGTTGAAGAAAGGCCATGGATATCACCTCGAGGATGACACCATTGATGGAAGTAAGAAGAGGATGGTGGAGACCTAAAATAATTCTAGGGTTTGAAGAAAAACTTAGACAATTTGTGTATTAGGGTTTGATGGATATTATGAGGATAGAGTTTGAGATAAACCTTGGATTATGGAAAAATAAGAGATGTGAAACCTAGTACTGTCAATATGAATATGCTCAAGAACTTGTGAAGGATTTGATGAAGCTCTAGATGGGATAATCCCTAGTATGCTTGGTTGGTTGATTAAAGGTAACATTTTTATGTGGACTATGGATGGTGATGGTTGGTTCAAGAGGGAGAGGATCAACTCTCATTGAAGATAAGTACTTCTTGACTTATGATGCCTCTTACCTTTGTTTAGACTTACGGATCTGATTATTATGTTTATTGTTTATACTTATTGATGTATATTTGAGTATATGGATGTTTCTAACCTCCTTGATGAGATATGATAAGTGGATCCTTCTTGAGGATCATCTAAAATGTATAGAAAATGGCTAGAGCTGAAAAGGGTAAAGAGGAACTATATGAATAGGTGACACAAGTTGCCTATGTATAATGAGAAGGTGCACATGTATTTGAACACTACAAGGCATTGTTTCAATGTTATGTTTCAGCTATTAAGCCCCTAAGGCACGATGAAAATGTATCTTTATGTAATGGTCCATGCATATGAAAGTGACTTGGATTTATGTTTCCTATGATGAAATGGTGCACCTGTTGTTAAACATTTTGATCTTCTTGAATTATATGAGGCTACCTAATGTTGATACATTGATATACTTGATGTTTGGCTAACATTTATCTGTTGGATATCTTGATCCTATAAATAAGGCTACCACCTTGACTCTACTATATGACACTCTTGATACTTGTCATCATAAGTCATGATGGACTTCATAAAAAAGGATAGTTCATTGACTCATTATAATTCTTATGATGAACATGATGAAAGTATGGGAAAAAGAGTTGAAACTCTTGTTGTGTTGACAAATTTCTATTGAATGACCTTACTTGATCCTGTTGATAATGAAAATAATCGTAACCTTGATGATATATGTACAACTATGAGGTTGATATTCTAGATAATGTCTTGATATGATGAGTAACTATGAAATTGAATGCCCTAACTTGATGGATTGACTTGATAGAAAGTGTTATTGTGTTCATAATCATTGAGATATGATGTTACATTTGTTTGTTTCCTTGAGTTTAATCACTGGATGAAAGATTGATCTCATGGATATATGATTGATTTGATGATGTAACAAATTTTATTACATTACATTAGTATAGACAAGTTGATGACACGAATGAAGAGTAAATAAGTGGATTCCCAATTAGAGGGAGAATCTCTCCTCAAGATTCTTACTCATATTACCATTTGCATTATATATTTTGTATTTTTGAAGTATGATTAATATGCATATGATATTGTTGAACTGTAGCAAAGTTCTAATTTGAGATAAGAAGAGTTTTCTCTAACCTAAATCCTCAGTCTCATGGAAGAAAGGCTACAGGTGCAACTACATCCTCCCAGATGCACATATATAAGATCAAGGTTGCAACCAAGGCCCTGGGATATGTTTTGCTGATTCGACTATAGTCGCTCGCATAACATCTTGAAGAGTGTGACCACCAATGTATTAATTTTTTTATTATAGACGTCCTTGAAGCCTATGGTTTACTGTTGAGCAAAGATTGGTCCAACAAACTTCAAGGATATTTTTCAACAAAATGGATACATTTATGGCTTCCATAAAAGGGAAAAAACAACCATATTCGAGTAGAAAGTGAACCCTACATGAAACACATTATGACAACACTTGAGGGTCATAATGAGGTTGTTGGCTCTGTGGATGTGATCTTCAGGAATTTTTTCTTGGAAATTGATCACGAATGCTATCAAGAAAAACTATCACTCGTCTCACCAGATACACAACTAGATCTTCTTCCTTGCACTCCAACTGGTGCTAATGAATCTTGTAACATAGATGTACATAGTAGTAATATTATAGGAACTAGCTTAGTAGCTAATGATAGTTGAACTCTATATTTCGATGGTTCAAAGACTTAGGATGGTTCGAGAGTTAGTTGTGTTCTCACAAACTCTCACAAGAAGTGCATTCTATCATGTCATTTGGTGTTTGACTGCACAAATAATACAGTTGAATATGAAGCACTCATTCTAGGATTACAGAAAGTCATTGACCTTAAGGTAGAGATACTCAAGGTAATTGGTGACTCAGAGGTTAGTATCCACAGGTATGGAATACTATCCATTGTTTTCACTAAGTTTAAAAAACTACTAGCAGGAGCTATCGTGACTTATCTCTCATTTTAAACATTTTAATATCATTTTTGTTCCTAGTAGAAATGCTGCAACATATACATTAGTTAATGTTTAGTCAATTTAGTGTTCCTAAATTGATGTCATTAATTGTCAACCCGGGGCTCATAAGCTGATGAAGTGAATGTGTACTATATGTACTTAAGCAACCTCTTAAAGCTTTTTGTCGTTTGGGGTGTTGTTTGTGGTTAATTTATCTTCCTAAGATGGAGTGATGTATTTATAAACAGATGAGTGATGGTGTGTGTAAGGTGAATTCTAGATGAGTGAAGGTGTGTGATTAGTGGTTTCTAACTACTTGCTGAAAAGGAAAAAAACTTGAAGGAATTAAATGAATTAAAATGAACTGAAAGCAAAGAACCAATTTCTAATGGCATTAGACACTATTCATGTTGCTGCAAATAAAAGGTAAGAAAATCACTTAAAAGACCAATGATAATGTTTATCTCTTCCTAACTCTCTGCCTCTAACACATAGTACTGTGTAAGACACGATTAGGAAGTAGCTAAAGATAAGTCTAAGGAATGATAAAAAAATGAAAAAATCTACTTTAAAGACTAGTTATAATGTTTTGCTCTTTCTAACTCTCTGCCTCTAACACATAGTATTGTGTAAAGCACGATTAGAAAGTAGTTAAAGATTAGTCTAAAAAGTACCCCAAAGCCGGCTGCAAGTTATTAGTATTCTGATCTCAAAAGATAGACAATTTATGATAAAGAGACCATTCATATGTTAGCATACAGATTTGAGAAATAAAACTAAAAATCAGCTATGAAAATAAAGTAAAGGCAGCAACTATGAATCTGTCAACTGAAACTACCACTAGGCATAAAGCAAATACATAAACACAAGCAATCCCGGGTTAAAAACCTGCAAAAGAACAATGCTGATCAGCTTAAAATAAAGGCTGGAAATGAAATAACATAAAAGTGAATTACGTTGTACATGTATCAAGAAAAAGAAATGCTGAATGGAAATAAGGAAATGTTGAACATAAAATACTGTACAAGGCTAACATGAATAGGGGCCCTCCATTCATATAACCCAAAGAAGACTCAAGGTATTGAAAACTTCAGAACAACACTGCTTCTTTTACTCCATGTGCAGAAAATCACAATCAAGAGTGCTAGAACAGCACTATTAAAACAGAGTCTTGAAATGCACTAAAATTATAACAGGTTCATAAAAACACAGCAATAATAAAAGTTATATAAGCGTACGCAGACGCAAGTTTTTATAGGCATCTGAAGGATATCCTAATGCGTACAGCTAAACTGAAAAATAACTGATTGTCATGCGTATTTAAGGTTTAATTAACACGTCATAAGCCTGCGTGGATAGCTGGAGGTTCTGGTCGTTATGGGCATTGAATCCAGAGTTGGATTATGTCTCCCACAACCTGTGTAACACAGACAAGTCACCGTTTGAACTGACGTGACCCAACAGCTTACGCATCACCGTTAAGCTGCCTTTGTTGACCGTAACTTGACCCTTGTTGACCGGAGGTACAGATGACGTGGATGGCTGAAAAAATAGCACAGGAACCTCGAGCACCTTGATTCCTAAGTGCCCATGTGGCTCATTTGGCAAAATGACACGTGGAACCTTGAGATTAACAAAAAGGCTGCGAAATCACCAGATGGCTGCGGAATCAGCAGATGGCTGCGGAATCGGCAGAGAGCTGCGGAATGCCTGTAAATATGTCAAAATCTAAACAAAACAGTCACACATTAGCAAAGCTCACTTGATCATGCTTAATGACATCTAATGTAATGATCTGGGTGGTTTTATATTGAAAATGAGGCAAAGGAGAGAGGTAAGTGATGAAAACAGTAGGTAATAGTGGATGGTGAGGTGTAAGTTAGAGGCTCTACATACCCCCACTACGAGGGAATTGCATGTCCTCATGCAAAAAACACTGCTTAATCAACCTGCTGTGATGCCTCTGCCAAGACATCTAATCTTCTTCTCTTCCTCCATTTAGAGATATCAATTCTCGGTCTTTTCATCAGACATTTGAACCTTAAATTAATTAAATGTGTGTTTAGCCTCCTACATCTTTTCCTGAACTTTTTGTTTTCCTTTTGCAACAGACCCATATGAAGCATGGTGTTATCTTGGATCATCTTATCCACTTTAGATTGCTCTTTCAACTTTTCATTTTCTTGTATGATATGGCGATTTAGAACCTCAATTTCAAAAATGTCCTGTTTTAATGAGTGAATTTGTTGCTCCAAAGGTTGAACATTGCTTGGGCCAGCAACTGCTTGCTCCAGCGTCTCCAAATAATTATAAACCTTCTGCTGATCTGGGTCAACTTCAGGTGACTTCTTTGGACTCGGTTCATTCTCAAATTCAAATCCATGTTCATGCTCAGGTTCATGCTCATGTTCATGCTCAGGTTCATGCTCAGACTCATGCTCAGATTCAAGTTGTTGTTCAAAAGGACTTTCCTCACGTGGAGGACTAGTCTCAACATGCTCAGCGTGTGAAGGACTTGTAGCAACCTTTTCAGGTGTGCCCAAGTCAATAAAGGATGGCCCTTTGTTCTTTGTGGCCTTCATTTTTCCTTTTAATCTACTGCTCCTTCTTACGGAGGTAGTGCTTTGTATTTCTTTTTGTACTTTTTGCTTATGTTTTCCCACCTTTTTGGAAAGGGCAGTTTCATTAAGTTTGGCCATTCTTTGAGCTAAGGGCTGAGTGTCTTCATCACTGGAGTTTGTAGGAGTGAGGAGAGTTTCCTGAGCTATGGCTTTTCCTTTATTTTTCTTTTGCTTTTTACTACTCTCCTCTCTCTTTTGAGCAACTTCTTTGGCAAGGTCTGCAAGGGTTTCTGTGATGATTCCTCGGGCTTCTTGGTCAATATCTATAGTAGATTCAGGGTCAATTTCTTGTTCAGAATGATGCACATCAGTTTCTTCTTCAATCTGTTCTTGGACAGTTTCCTCAACAGTTTCAGGGGTAGCCTCTTTTCTCTTTCTTCTACTCTTTTTGGGTACAGAGGTTTCTCCTGCTTCTTCAAAATGGTTTCTTACAAGAAACCTCTCCCAGGTATCTCTTTTTGCTTTCAACTGTTCTTCAACCAACATCTTAACAAGACCATGATGATATAGGTGTGATTCAATGTTTCCTGGATTTCTTTGGGCAATTGAACACATTTTCTTAAGACTTGAGAGTAGAAAATATGGGAGATTGATATCTTCCCCTAAAAATGCATCATGACTTTGGCATGGTAAATATATAAAACCCCAAACCTTCCCTCACAAGTCAAAAATTTTTGCACTAATAACAGTAAAGTTGTCCATTCTTCCTTAACATAAGTAACATGAATCCCTTTTGTAAAGATGCTGGTATCCATACCTGGGTTCTTTAAGATTTTCTTCCACTGTTGATCTTGTACAGACCGGTTTTTAAACCATCTTTCTCCAGTCTGTGGGAGTGACATGGCTTGTGCTATGCTGCTCTCAGTGACTGCAAACTTTAGATCCCCTACCTCCACTTGATTGTCTTTGTCTTTAAAAGACCGTGCAAAGGCCTTCGTAACCTCTTTGTGGTAACCTCTGAACTTTTGGATGCATTGTAGCCAGTTTGCTTTTTGCAACGCTTCTTTAACCTGAGGATATCCCTCCAGAAATTTTGAACCCTCTGGTTCTGCCCTTAAGAGTTTCCCCATTGGCTTTACGGCTCTGTTCTAAAACAGTTTCAACAGTGGCCTTAACTCAGAAAATTCATGGCTCTGTTCTAGAACATGGTTTCAACAGTAGCCTTAACTCAGAAAATTCACGGCTCGATTCTAGAACTTGTAGAAAAGGAGGTGATACGGCTTCAACAATAGCCTTCACAGAAAATTCACGAAGGATTTACGGCCTTACACAGAGGATTACGGCTCTTGAATTAGCAGAAATGAGTAGAACAGAGTATGGTTAATGGTGGCAACGTAGTGAGCACAACGTGGACGGAATGAGATGAGCATAGAAATGAAACAGTATGTATGGAATGGTATGAGTGTAGGGGGTAGTAACGACTATGAGTAGAAATGGCTAGGTCCTTGAGTTCCGGCATAGGTTTACACTTGGCTGCGGGATTATGCCACCGAGAGACGTAGTACAGTAGGCTACATCACTTAGGTACGAAAGCTTTAATGAAAGAAGCGGCTACAAGTGGATTTAGAAATTGTGATAATCAAGGACTGATGGATTCGGGAAATACGTGGGTGTATGGTTTCATGATAGGGAAAACTGGTAATCATTACACTTAGTGGCAAGAAACATAACCTAGGAAACTTTACAAAATGATATAACTGTAAGTTTAAGATTTAGATCATACCTTAGACCCGCGCTTAGGTTGCCTTTTGATTTTTTTTTATTTTTTTTACTAACCTTTCATTGTTTTCTTGTTGTTGCATGACTTATTTATTGTCGACGACTTCTGAACTGTGAAAAGAATTTAAAAACAGACTGTGTTTTTTTTATGCAGGTGCAGAGGGCTGCGGAATGGCTGAATGGCTGCAGAATTGCCAAATAGCTGCGGAAACTGCAGTGGTAACCTCCGGCTGCACAAAACAACTTTGACTAACTAAAAAATGACTTTATTGATGGAATGGAATGTAGTGAATGGATGGATGAATGAAAAATGAAGTGGAGTGAAAATGAATGGAATGGTGGATGGAATGGTGGTAATGATGAAAATGAGATAGAATAAGGAGAGAAAGGGAAAAAAAATTTTTTTTAGAAAACATGAGGTGTCAGGTGACCCTGATTTTCACCTCAGGTTTTCTGCATGAGACTACCAATCAGAGATTGGTTTTCAGGCTCATACATTTTTTTTTATTTTATTTTATTTCAAAAACCAAAGTTTAGGCTAATGGAGGAGAAGAATCCTTCTCCACCAACCTGATTGCAGAATCTTCTTTAAACAACTTGACAAACTCTTCTTTTGAGAATGACTTTTGGTAGATTTTCAAGCGATGGCCATTCACAATAAGAGGAGTATGAAATTCATCAATAGTTTTCACTCGAACTGCCCCATTGCTAAAGACTTCATCAATCTCATATGGCCCAAGCCAATGAGTTTGAAACTTTCCTTTGAAGTCTTTGAACTTTGAATCAAAAAATAGAGCCCAATCTCCTTTCTGAAACTTTCTTTCTTTGATATGACGATCATGCCATTTAGATCTTTGGTGCTAAACTAGATCGGTCCTT
>APFE030209037.1:0-32271 GCA_000404065.3 Pinus taeda
ACCCTCCCACACGAACAAGATAAGGAAAAAAAAAGCTCTGTGATTTATTATCCTTTTAGCATCTATTAAATAACTAAATTGTATAAATAAAAAATAATATAACTATACATGAAAAGTTAGAAATATTATTATACCCGAAAGCATTGTATGTTTTCTTTTTCCAATTTTTAAATAACAATGTGAAAAATATTACATAGAATTATATTTTTTTTCTATCTTAAAAGATAATGCCAAACATGTCAACAACTCAAAATAATTTAATAGCATATATGATCAACATCATTACCAACTAATTTAATAGCATATATGAATTGGTACTTATACAAGTTGATGGGGAAGCATCCTCTTTGAAAGGAGACAACTTTCCCCTCGGAAATCCCTCAAAATGCGGATTTGGTCCCCAACAATAGGAATCTTCATTAATTTTGAGTTTTGGCTTCTCCTGTAGCACAGAACACATCCCTAGATTTTCTCAATCCTCAAATTGTAGCACGGAACACATCCCTAGATTTTCTCAATCCTCAAATTTTCTCAATCAATGGAGCTCTAAAGTTTGTTCAATAATTTCATAATATCCTATTTATTTATTGGTCCATTGAAGAAAGTCCCTAAATTCTCTTATTCTAAAGAACTTCAGAATTTACTCAATAATCTCTCAATATTCTACAAAATAAATAATATTAAGCACATAATAAGAAATTATGTCTAAATCTTTTAAATCTTGTTTAGTTGTCCTTGAATGTTGGCTTATCCATGCTAAGAGTTGTGTTGGACCTCTTTGGAGCTCTATTTTTTGTGTCTAGCTAGTGCTTGGGCTCTAGTGCTTGAGCACCAGTGCTTTGTTCGTGGTGTTATGTATCTTGGTCAAACATAGTTTGATTTTCATTTGCATTATGAGACAAGCCTCATGTGACATCAGTGCATGAGGAGAAGAAGGGGAGGATGGGGAGGATGAGCCCCCCAGGACCATAATCAAGCCCATCAGTAAGCCCAAGAGGTTGATGAGTCATTTCACTCGTATGTTCCTCTTGATATTCGGAGTAAATTTCAGAACCTTGAGACCATGGCGGCTAGAGAAAGAAATTCCTTCTCATATTCAGAGCTAGTGGAGGAATGTCGGTAGTGGATTTCGGATACTAGCCACGTTGAAAAAAGTAGTATCTTTTCATTATTTATTTATTTAAAAATGAAAACCTTGATAGGAAGCATTCTTATGGAAAAATAGGATGATAGGTATAATGTTTTTTTGCTAGCCTTGATGATGTGAAAATAGAATAGTAGAACTTGTGGTTCTATGTGGAGAGGATGGATACTTTCCTTCCTCAAAATGAGTGTCATATTCTATGCACTGGCACAACGTTTTGAGCCTCTAGGATCTAGTGTGAGAGATGAGACAAGTGTCACTTCTTCTTATTCATAATTGTTAAATGTTGGTTGATATCACTTCTTGTGATTCATAATTGTTAAATGTTGGTTGATATCACTTCTTTGATTCATAATTGTTAAATGTTGGTTGATATCACTTCTTCGATTCATAATTATTAAATGTTGGTCGATATTTTTTTGTGGTATCATGACTCCATAGACACTATAATGCAGATGTTACAATTTTTGCAATTTTAGAGTAATAACTCTATTGGCAGATGGTCAAATTAGATAGTTTCCAAATAGGTAGGTTGCTCTATAACTCATGGGAGATGAACAAAATTATATAGTTTCCCATTCGTAAAGTTGCTCTAAAAACCATGTAAAAAAACTTTGATTTTGTTAAGCTATACAATCTTAATTTCACTATATATATATATAATAAACACCATTATCAATTAATTATTTTGCGTGATTAAATAACATGATAGATAATCCATAAAACATGTAGATGACTTGTTTCAAGCACTTACCTATGAAATTTGTTGACTATCTATATGACTTAGACATACCATCCAACCATATACAATGTCATTCGTGCTCTCTTAGCTTTCAATCACCCTCGAGTTAGTGACATTACTCCATGATGGTAACGCCTGCTAAGGCCAGGTACATATCTACAACTAGAAACAAATAAGGGCAAGGTGCCAAACCATAACAACCTCTAACCAATAATCTCATATGCCCCATTAGCCCCGCACTCAATTAATGCACCCCATTCTTTTCCCTAACAGTCAATCGGGCGATACCACTACCTCCAGGGTGACCAAATTGGTCGACCATGTATTTCCCAGATCATGTGGCTTCCAAGAGTTCCTACTACCCTGATGAGTCTCTAATTACCCTCTAGGCCCTCACATATAGACACTTCTCCCCACTTAGCCACATCCAATTGAATAGGAGAACCACCATTTTATAGGAATGGTACCCCTTACTTTTATGTTTTTTAATGATATACTATAATATTATAATGTATCAAAGCACTTTTATGATTATGGAGTCCTAGCCCCCCATAAACTTTTTGTACCTCGATCTAAAACCATGGTGGTATTATGTAAATCCCATTGTATTTACATAATATGTATACTAGTCCCACTCACCTAAAAAATTATACATAAGCAAGCACACAGGCCTCATTGGAACTTAGTGATGGGCTTCCCAATTCGGTGCAAAATAAAGCCCATCTAACCTTTCCTAGGCACATAGAGGCTATATTAAATCTCTCCTTTTACACTTAATAATGTTTTCTTAGCTTTAATAAGTTCTTAGGAAGGTTTAGAGATAATTACTTATTATGTGCCTAATATTAATTAACTTGTAGAATATTGAGAGAATACTGAGCGAATTTTGAAGATATGTAGAATGAGAGAATTTTGGGACTTTCTTCGATGGAACAACAAATGAATAGGATATTATGAAATTATTGAAAAAACTTTGCAGCTCCATTGATTGAGAAAATCTAGGGATGTATTCACTCCTACAAGAGGAATCAAAACTCAATATTTAAAGAAGATTCCTATTGTTGAGGACTAGATCCACATTTTGAGGGATTTTGGAGGGGAAAGATGCTTCCTTTCAAGGGGGATGCTTCCCCATCAATTTGTATAAGTACCAATTCAAATTAGCTCCTAGGGGCATGAAATTTTTGGCCTTGTGAAGAAAAAATGTTATTTAGCAATTCTACTTTCATTTATAGCAGGGATGTACTTGATTTGATCTGAGTAATGAAGTTTGGTTTCATTTCCAGCTTCTAAGCCTTGGTTTCCCTCATAGGAATTTGAGTATACTTGGGATTGGCCATCCTAGGAGCCTCAGGTCCTTACTATACAATTTATTTATCTTCTTTGCCTTTCTTAGTCACTTACATATCTTATTCTTGCATTTCGTATTTTTTCATTTAGTATTCATACTTCATTTATTGTGGGTTAAATTAGTTAAATGATTGTAATAATTTGATTTTTAGGTCATACATATAGTTAAAGTTATGAAGCATCCTTATAACAACTCTACAAAATAGTATTCATCATTGAGTTACTTGGATTAGTTTACTAGTTCATAATTTTGAAATTTCTAGTTTGAGTAATAAATTTTTGTTGAATTTTAGCACATGTTAATGAACCTATTTTGAGTTTATTCCACTTATGTTGAAATTTAAAAACATTCAAATTAATAAAAAAAATTCACCCATAGCATTTCACTATATTAGGTGAGGAATTTGAGTATTTAGATCAACTTAGTAGTTCATTGTTATGAAATTTCTGGTTTTTAGTTGTAAATTTCTGCTGAATTTTAGCACATGCTAATGAAGATCTTTCAAGTTGGTTCCACATAGTTTTAATCCTAAAAAAATTAAAATTAATATAAAAAAATCCCGCAACATTTTCATTTTATTAGCTTAGGAATTTGGCAGGTTAACTCAAGAAATAAGCTTGCTATAAGTTTCGTGTAGCAGAATGGAGGTATCTTGCAACAATCTTTTTTTTTTTTTTTTGACAAATTCGGTTGCTGTATTAAGTTCTGAAAAAGATGAGGGAGTTTAGTCTTCTTAAGTACATAGGTTGCCATTGGCTATCTTGATCAAGAGATTTACAAAAAAGAGCTATCTTCTTGATCTTTGTCCTACTATTTTTGCTACGAACTATTACAGTGCAGCTATAACTTCTTATAAAGGTAAACAACAAAAAGAGGCATTTGCAAAGCATTTAGTCGATCATAATGTGTCGGATTTGTCTGGCAGTGGATTCTTCCGGCTGATTATCCTTTTCTTCCTTCTTGACACTTGAGGAGCTGGTTGCAACCACGTTTTTCTTCTCCATCATGTACTGTAGGATGGAAATAGATTCTTCAGCATGAGCACAGCGGTTGGAGAGTTGACGAAACTGCTCTTGTAAAGAAGAGACTCTGTGCATAAAGAGTTGAATCTCAGCCTTATATTTTTCGTTCATAAGGCGATTTTGGTCTTCAATTCTTCTGTTCTGGTCTTCAAGCCGACGGTTCTGCTCCTCCAATCTTGATTCCAAAAGCCTATGTTGCTCATCCAGGATGGACTGCTGAGTCTTGATCTCTTCCAGCTCTGCCTGCAGGTTTGCGCAGTGCAAACAGTCTTCACTACATGCCATATTTGTTGAGGAGTGGTGGTGTAAAGGGAGACAGCGAGCGTTAAGAAGCGGGGTGTGGAGAAATTCAAAAGGGCGCGAGTAGGCGGGAAATATGATAATGGTGTTGATATAATGTTCTGCCCAATCTGAGAGGTCAGCAGGAGAGTAGACCGGACTGGGTATTTGGCAGGATTCTTGAGTGGTAAAAAAGGCTATGAAGCAGCTGAGTAAACGATGCTGTGACAAGAGATAAGGGAGAGCTTGGAAAGGGGTAAAACAACAGTGACTAGGATGAGTGTAAATACTGGGTCGTGGAGTCGATAGCCTGTAAGAACAGAGACAGGGTGCATTAGACAAGAAATGAAACGAGCTTAAACAATGAATTACCAGAGAGGTTATGGACCGAGCAGAGAGCTGGCTCGTCCGGCTTCGAATCTTCCGTTCGACCAAGAGATAGTCCACGCATGCACAAGGAAAATTTCTACTCAAAGAGTCTGCAAAGCAAAAGGAAAACTGCTGCGTGCTGAGGTGAAGATGGAGAGGGATTATTATAGCATTGAGCAGAGTGGATCGAGGATGGGAGGACGAGTCACGGGAGAAATGCTAGGTTGAAGAGGATCAAAAAATCCAATCCCAAATCTCATTCCTTCGTCAGTTGAAGAGCTGATGTTACTTGAGGGAGATGGATTCTGAACCTCCGCACTGGATTTGCAGAGAAGCGTTCTGAAGACTGAGTACGTCATACCATCGCACGCTTTCTTAACAACATTTTGCGAGGTGCTGCTTTTAGGAGCTGCTATCATGGAATGGGTTGGAGGCTTTCAACGGCGTTGCATCTGAGAACGCCAATCTGTCTTCCATAGGCTCTATTTGCTCTACTGTCTGCCTCTTCATTTAAATTACGAAGAATGTGATAGAACTGAATTTCTTCGAAGTTTTGAAGGAGGAGTCTATTTCGGTGAATGACTTGTTGTAGAGTGGAGTTGGGTGAGCTCTGGTTCTGAATCATTAGGCAGATAATAATTGAGGAATCCCCAAATATCATAGCCTTCTTGATGCCCAAAATTTTCAATTGGAGGAGACCTTGATATAAGGCCAGGGCCTCAGCACTATTGTTCGTTCTTTTTCCTAAACTCCATTCATAGCTGGAAATGGTGTCCCCTTTTTCATCCATGATTAGCCCTCCTGCTCCAGCTTGACCTAGATTTGATTTGGAGGCTCCGTCAAAATAGAGCGAATGACAGTTGCTCCTCTGTACCCAAATGTTAAATTCCTATTCTAAAAGTCTGATCTCCCAAGTTCTGGTCTGTGTGTAATTCAGCCTGCCTTTTATTGGATCGCCTTGGATTTGGCATTGTCTTTCCAGAATGTAGCTGATGATGTTTCGTTCCTCCACTGTGAATTCTGTTGCTTGGATTTTCCTTGTAGTTTTTATTGCGATTGCCTCCTGGGCCAGGCTTTTCGCTTTACTACATGTAATTCGTACATTTGGATCTTTATCTTGATTTTTTTTTTTTGTTTCTGGACAACCAAATTCGCCATAGCAGGGTATGTGGGAGGGTATCCCAAACTCTTTTCACTAGTCTGCTCCGTTTTTCTCTCCAAGGGCAGCTTTTCTTCCAGACGTAGATTGTCTCAGCTATGCTTTTCTGAGTCTGCCAAATTACGTTGCCAAGGGAGGACAATTGACTCCAGCACTCTCTGGCAAAGGGACAATCTACAAATAGATGATACATTATTTCTTCAGCAGTACAACAGTTAGGACATCTCGAGGGACCATTGATTCCTCTTTTACTTAAGTTCTCTGCAATAAGAATTTTACCTTTTAAGAGGAGCCATATAAAGAATTTTATTTTTGGTATAGCTTCTGATCTCCAGGTAATTTTCCAGTGATTCCACAAGGGCATCTGGAAGGTGCTATTGCAGATGTAAGGGTGACCTGACTTTATGGTGTATGTAGATCCTGAGGGTTCCCAACAGAGACCATCGTTTTCATCTTTTTTGATAGGAGCCCTGTTGTGGAGATGTGTTTTGAAGGCATTGAGGCTGGCTTCTAGAATCGCCGGGTCTCCGAGAAGGCCTAGCCCGTCCAGGCATGAGAACATGGATCCCATTTAGAGATTTGACCAAGACTGTGAATGCCTCTGCTGTTAAGAAATAGGATAATGGGAATTGCTTCCTCAATGGTATTCAAGGGGTGGAGCCCCATGATCCTATCTGAGGCAAAATTGATGCTGTCCCCCCCCAGGGATCTTCAAGGTATTTTGCTTGAGGATGTGAATTGCTTTCTTACATAGACGCCAGATTTTGGAGGAGTCTCTCCTGGGTATGCTAACATCAAGAAGCTTTTTCCTGGGAGAGTTGAGATATTTCGTCTCCATAACTTGTTTCAACCAGGCTGTGGGTCCAGTGATTAACCTCCATACCATTTTCACCCCAAAGGCAAGGTTGAGGATTCTTGGGGCTCTAATTCCTAAGCCCCCTCTGTCCGGAGATTGAATTACATTTTTCCAATTTACCAAGTTGAACTTTCTCTTTTCTTTCTTTCCCCCTTGCCATAGAAAATGTCGAAGAGCTACTTCCAATTTATGATGGAAAGTAGCAGGAGCCTGATAAAGAGTGAAGCGATAGAGAGGAAGGGAAGTTATACCTGACTTGAGAAGGATGAGTCTACTTGCCGGATTGAAACAGAGTGCTCCCCATTGCTGTATTTTCCTTTTAACTTTGTCAATAATCTCATTCGATGTCTCCGATTTCAAAGGCCCCAGGCTCACAGGCATGCCTAAGTAAGAGAAATGTTCCCACTTCGTTTTGTAAGTGACTCCAAATATGCTGGCAATACTATGGGCCACTTGGTTGGTTATATTCCAACCATAGACGCAGCTTTTTTGATAATTAACAGCCCCTCCTGAGCAGTCCATATATTGGTCTAGAAGGGTCTTGAAACGCCTTGCTATAGTGGTCGAAGCTCCCCCAATCAAGAGAGTATCATTTGAAAATTGAGAGTGGTTGATGTTCTTGGCTCCATTTCCATATTTAATTCCGGTTATGAGGCCAACTCTTCTGTTGTGATCCAAGACTTTGCTGAACGATTCTGCCATGAGAATAAAGAGGTAAGGGGATAGAGGGCAGCCTTGTCTAAGACCCCTAGAGGATTGTAATGCTTCGCAAGGGCGACCATTGATCAGGGGGGATATCCAGGGTCCAGAGATACAAGCAGCTATGGTGTTGATAAAGGAGAAGTCAAATCCCATTTTTTTTAAAACAGCAAATAAAAAGCAATGTCTAACCCGATCAAAGGCATTGGCTAGATCGAGTTTGAGCAGGAATCCTTTTTCTTGTCTTGAGAGGCTTGAATGAATGGCTTCTTGAACCAAGATTATGGAGTCGTGAATCTGTCTATTGGAAATAAATCCGCCTTGGTTTTCAGATATCAGAGTTGGGAGAAGAGGCTTGAGTCTTGTGGCTAAAGTTTTAGTAAAAATCTTGTAAGAAGAATTGCATAAGGATATTGGCCGAAATCTGGAGAAAGAGGTGGGCCTGTTCTCTTTGGGAATGAGAGCGAGAAAGGTGGAATTAGTGAAGCCTCCCATTTTCCCTTTCCTTTGCACTCCTTTGAGCATTTTTGTTAAATCCTTCTTGATTTCCCTCCATGAGACGTTCTCCTATAAGAGCTCTCACTCATATGGGCCCTCCTTCAGCATGACAAGATAATAAATTCTCATATGAGATGGCATACAAGTATCTTTCAACATAATGGTAACAAGGATGTCAACAACAAAATCATCATCTCAGCAAATCAAAAGAAATACATAGCATCACTGCATCATATACCTCGACTTCCGGGGATCGCATGAAAATGCAAATCTTAGTTACAAAAACAGACATCATCGTTGAATTTGTGGCACGAAATCATGTTAAAACACTATAAACTTGACCCCTTTCTGACATTGTCAAATCTGGACCCTCAAAAATCTCAAAGGTTCTCCAAAGATTCCTTATTAATGACTCCCTGAAATCTTGCTGCTCAGATGAACATTCTGAGTCCACCATCGTGCTCCTTGTAAAATTTTGATAAAAATGACTATAAAGTTGGCATCATTCTCCCTTTGTAAAAAATCAGCCTGCAAGGGAATCTTTTAGATTCCTCAAGCTTCTGCAAAATGAATATTCTCAAAATGGTTATGTCTTCAAAAACATGCCATCCGAATTTCGCTATTATTGGGTTCAGCGCTGCTTCTTCTATCCCAGGTGAACGAATGTTTGGGTTTAAATATGTGTTTTCGCACAAACAATACAAAGACAAGCCACTTGGGCCATTGGTGGCAGGGCTAAGTTGGGCAAGGGAGGTCGGTGGTTCCAACCGTGCCCTCACTTGAAATTTCCTATGGTTACATGATGATTTTGGTGTTTTACACAATTTGGTGGTAGAGGCGCATTTAGTTTGGTTTTGTTTTGATTAGGCTGCCACATTGGGTTGGCAGGCCACTGGTCGACGTGAGTTCAAACCTTGTCGCCCCATTGTATTCTGCCATGTTGTTCTGTCTGGTTGGGTGGGTCCGCCATTGGGTGGCTCACCCACCTTGTTTGACTATATCATATAACAATTTCGTTGGGGGTGGCAGCCCACCACCCCTTTTTTATAGATTTTTCATTTTATTTAAACAATATGGTCAAAACTTTCCCACCGAATTTTTAGGATCACCGGCAAAATTAAAGAGGCAAAATAATTTGCCCATTCTAGCAGCTGTTGTAACATGATTAGTTTTGATAATTTAAATTTGCTTATATAATAGGTTTTAGTACGTTAGAAATAATAAATGGGTCTGCAAGGGTAAAATGCGCCCTTAAAATGTAAATTCAAGTCTCATTAGCTGATTGATTTAGTTAATCATGCATTTAAACATGATTAAATGATGTAATAAAGTAAATTCAAACATTGTTTATAAACAAATGAGAATGAATTTAAAAAAACAGAAAGTGGTTTTTGTTTATAACATCCTTATGTACATAAACCACTCTCAGTTTTCTAACAGTTGTTAAGGTTTTGGAGATACAAATTCATCTTTGAAGGCATGTTTTCTAGAAATTTTGTGTTTTAGTCACCTTTTTACAGAGAATATGGTAGCTAAACAAAGATGAACCTTGGGAAACTAGAGGAGGTTTTTGTTCCTACAATTCTATTCTACAAAAATGTCTCTCCATTTTGTAATAGAGGTTATGGTTTTGGATATTCGGATGAATCTTTGCAGGCATGTTTTCTGGAATTCTCTTTTTCTTAGTCAGTGTTTTCAAATGCAGTTTCCAAGCATGGGGAAACGAATTTTCAAAAAATGAAAGGGGTTTTGTTGCTAACATCATCATTTACAAACACTTCTCTGAGTTTTCTAACATCTATTATGTTGGGAGACACAAAGGTATTACAGGACCCTATTTTTCAGAATTTCCGGAGGAAAAAGCTCAAAGACAGTTAGTGACTTGGAGGCCTTCTGATCAAATATGAGTTGCAATCAAATTTAAATTTCTCTTATTTATAAAAAAAAACCTCAAGGATAGTACTAGAACTCTTCAAATAGTTTTAGTTACCTTTATTTGTGTTCTATTTTTGTAATACAGTTTTATGATATTTGTAATAACTCTTGATATTTTTATCAAGATATTCTATGAGGAAATTGTATAAATACTTCATCAACTGAAGTTATATGGGTTGGATTTTGATGTGAAGGCTCTTAAACTATGTAATATCGCCTCTTATAGAATTCTAATGAAAGCATTCCAGCTCTAGTTATGACAAAATTTTGTGTTTCTTATATGTCTTTCTAGTGTTTTCATAACTTGTTTCTACATATGTTCAAAAAAATTGTAGGAAGGTTTGGGTATGGTAGATTAAATCTTAATCTCCCTGTAATTCCCTGCAAAATCATAACCTTAGAAAGAGATTGGCTTATTAGACTATTTGTCTGAAATAGCTCCTCTTGGAATCAGTTTCACTTTGGCCTCCTGTTACCTTTGAATATGTTTTTGCTGGGCTGTAGAAATCTTCTACAGACACCTAAATTTCCCTAGTTGTTAAGTAGTCAGTCTGACTACTCAATTATTAGGAATCCCCTTACATTCTTGTACCATATCTCTTGAAAAATCTAATTCATTCTGTCAAGCTCGAAGCTAACACTTTCAGAAGGGACCCTGTGAGAGAGGCCTTTAATCATGATTAGGGATTATCATTGATCTCCAACCATCCCCAATAAAACCATAAATCTGGCCATTGTGCTTCAAAGGGTTTTGTTCAGTGGCAGGTGAACAACGTTAAACAAAGCCTCGTAGCAACTGATGGAGCTCCCTCTGTTTCAAGGGCTAGCTTGAACCTAAAGTCTAGTTGAGTTGGTTTCCTGGAATAGTTTTTGTATCCAAGGACTGCCTACGGGAAACAGGTACAAAATCTAGCGTCGTTTCCGGGGAGCGAAGTAACGAACATATATTTCTTCGGGGAATGATAAAGATTAGATCTATTATTTTCTGGTGAACAAGGAGTAGACATTTATTATTGGTTGCATTTCTTTCACCTGGCGATTCCACTTTGTCATATGGTGATTCCACTGGGTGACCAATCCCGCTGTTTCGAAATTTCAGCTGCCTTTATTGCTATGCAAGGTTTACTGATACTTTCAATCAGTAGTTTATGTCTCTCCCTGTCAGCCATGGTCAAAAATCTAAAATGTCTATAGAGGATGCAAATTTTAAAGTACACCTATGAGCATAAGTTTTCCATGGGATTTTATGTTCATATTGTATATATTCTTCAAATTTTCAGCTCCTCGCAACATGGTTTGTCAATAAATCCACTTCGCATTTGGTTACACTGGAAAGAGAATTACACCTAATAGTGTAAATTTTTTCAGTTCAGTTAGATAGTGGTGTGGGGATTAAATAGATATTTTGAGTTTGAGTATGTAGTAGATCACTTGCACGGACAATAACAATACTATTCGCGTATGATAAGATCACTAGTACTGCAACTGCTAACGCCGGAAAGGATTCCATGCCTGTAACTCACTATTTTCCTTTTCTTCTATTCGAAAATAAATAGAGATGGACTGAATTTGATTATGAATGGAGAGCGTTGCTCCCTTTTATAACTACGGTGAATGATGGTTTTAATATTTTTTTAAAGTCCGCGAACGAAAGACATATTGACTCAGTGTCGCAGGTTCACCCACCGAATCCCCTCTGCCGCATACGACTGTGCCAGAGTTCTGGTTAGTTAGAGTCTAAAGAATAAAAAACTCAAGTAATGTACAATTGTCTCAACCAAGTAATCAATATATATGTATATTTTGTGAATATATATACATATCTATATCGGGAGGATATTGTCAGTTGCGTATTTCCTCCCACATTAAAAAATAGAAAAAGCCTACATTTATCTAATATGTTTTAGATTGTCTTTTAAGAATCAAAAAGTTTGCTTTCATATAACATGTTTTACTTTTTCAAACTAAAAGAATTGTACAATGATCCGGAGTTTGATACCGTTTGAAAGTTAATATTTAACCACGCAAAATAATTAATTGATAATGGTGTTTATTATATATAGTTAAAGTAACATTGTAAAGCTTAACAAAATCAAAGTTTTTGTACATGGCTTTTAGAGCAATTTTACGAATGGGAAACTATATAATTTTGTTCATCTTCCAATAGAGTTATAGAGCAACCTACCTATTGCGAAACTATCTAATTTGACCATCTGCCAATAGAGTTATTACTCTAAAATTGCAAAAATTATAACATATGCACTACAGTGTCTATGGAGTCATCATACCACAAAAAACTATCAACCAACATTTAATAATTATGAATCAAAGAAGTGATATCAACCAGCATTTAACAATTATGAATCAAAGAAGTGATATCAACCAACATTTAACAATTATGAATCAAAGAAGTGATATCAACCAACATTTAACAATTATGAATCACAAGAAGTGATATCAACCAACATTTAACAATTATGAATTAGAAGAAGTGACACTTGTCTCATCTCTCACACTAGATCCTAGAACGTTGTCCCAGTGCATAGAATATGACGCTCATTTTGAGGAAGGAAAGTATACATCCTCTCCACATAGAATCACAAGTTCTGCTATTCTATTTTCACATCATCAAGGCTAGCAAAAAAACATTATACCTATCATCCTATTTTTCCATAAGAATACTTCCTATCAAGGTTTTCATTTTTGAATATATAAATAATGAAAAGATACTACTTTTTTCAGTGTGGCTAGTATCCGAAATCCATTGCCCACATTCCTCCACTAGCTTTGAATATGAGAAGAAATTTCTTTCTCTAGCCGCCATGGTCTCAAGGTTCTAAAATTTACTCCGAATATCAAGAGGAACATACGAGTTAAATGACTCATCAACCTCTTGGGCTTACTGATGGGCTTGATTATGGTCCTGGGGGCCTCATCCTCCCCATCCTCCCCTTCTTCTCCTCATGCACTGACGTCGCATGGGGCTTGTCTCATAACGCAAATGAAAATCAATCTATGTTTGACCAAGATACATAACACCACGAACAAAGCACTGGTGCTCAAGCACTAGAGCCTAAGCACTAGCTAGACACAAAAAATAGAGCTCCAAAGAGGTCCAACACAACTCTTAGCATGAATAAGCCAACATTCAAGGACAACTAAACAAGATTTAAAATATTTAGAGATAATTTCTTATTATGTGCTTAATATTATTTATTTTGTAGAATATTGAGAGATTATTGAGCAAATTCTGAAGTTCTTTAGAATGAGAGAATTTAGGGACTTGCTTCAATGGACCAATAAATAAATAGGATATTATGAAATTATTGAACAAAATTTAGAGCTCCACTGATTGAGAAAATCTGAGGATTGAGAAAATCTAGGTATGTGTTCCTTGCTATAGGAGAAGCCAAAACTCAAAATTTAATGAAGATTCTTATTATTGGGGACCAGATCTGCATTTTGAGGGATTTCCGAGGGGAAATTTTGTCTCCCTCCAAAGAGGATGCTTCCCCATCAACTTGTATAAGTACCAATTCATATATGCTATTAAATTAGTTGGTAATGATGTTGATCATATATGCTATTAAATTATTTTGAGTTGTTTACATGTTTGGCATTATCTTTTAAGATAGAAACAAAATCTAATTCTGTGTAATATTTTTCACATTGTTATTTAAAAATGGGAAAAAGAAAACATACAATGCTTGCGGGTATAATAATATTTCTAAGTTTTCATGTATAGTTATATTATTTTTTATTTATACAATTTAATTATTTAATAGATGCTAAAAGGTTAATAAATCAGAGAGTTTTTTTCTTCCTTATCTTGTTGGTGTGGGATGGTTCAAGCGGAAGGGAATCAAGTGGGATGGGTAGCTGGGGGGCATGGTGATGGAGGGGGGTTGGGCGGGGGGAGAAGAATATATATATATATATATATATCAAAGAGATTGCCCATGGGGCATTGCATTGACGGTGAATGGGTGCACTGTTAAGACACTCGTTGCGATAGTTCACTGGTTCAAATCCCCCATGGGTGCTTACCTACCAAAAGAGAAAAAGAATTATCAAAGAGATACAATAAGAATAATGCCTTGTGTAACATCCGCTTGTATCCCAACTGGGGCAATTCCACCACTTCTGACTCTGATACCATAATCATAATATACAAACATATAGAATGACAAGATAGTAAAATAACATGATAGATAATCCATAAAACATGTAGAAGACTTGTTTCAAGCACTTATCTATGAAATATGTTGACTAGCTATATGACTTAGACATATCATCCAACCATATACAATGTTACTCGGGCTCTCTTAGCTTTCAATCACCCTTGAGTTAGTGACATTACTCCATGATGGTAACGCCTGCTAAAGCCAGGTACATATCCACAACCAGAAACAAATAAGGCCAAGGTACCAAACCATAAAAACCTCTTACCAATAATATCATATGCCCCATTAGCCCCCCACTCAATTAATGCACCCGATTCTTTTCACTAACATTCAATCGGGCGATACCACTACCTCCATGGTGACGAAATTGGTCGACCATGTATTTCCCATATCATGTGGATTCCAAGAGTTCCTACTACCTTTATGAGTCTCTAATTACCCCCTAGGCCCTCACATATAGACACTTGTCCCCACTTAGCCACATCAAATTGAATAGGAGAACCACCATTTTATAGGAATGGCACCCCTTACTTTTACATTTTTTAATGATATACTATAATATTATAATATATCAAAGCACTTTTATGATCATGGAGTCCCAGCCCCCCATACTACAATTATGGTGGTATTATGTTAATCCCATTGTATTTACATAATATGTATACTACGCTCACTGAACTTTTACCACATAGTCTATGTAGCCTAATCACATGGGAACTCTGGTCTTACAATGTATCAATACAATGGCCCACTCACCTAAAAAATTATACATAAGCAAGCACACAGGCCTCATTGGAACTTAGTGATGGGCTTCCCAATTCAGTGCAAAATAAAACCCGTCTAACCTTTCCTAGGCACATAGACGCTATATTAAATCTCTCCTTTTACACTTAATAATGTTTTCTTAGATTTAATAAGTTCTTAGGAAGGTTTAGAGATAATTGCTTATTATGTGCCTGATATTAATTAACTTGTAGAATATTGAGAGAATATTGAACGAATTTTGAAGATATGTAGAATGAGAGAATTTCGGGACTTTCTTCGATGGAACAACAAATGAATAGGATATTATGAAATTATTGAACAACTTTTGTAGCTCCACTGATTGAGAAAATCTAGGGATGTATTCACTCCTACAAGAGAAATCAAAACTCAGTATTTAAAGAAGATTCCTATTGTTGAGGACTAGATCCACATTTTGAGGGATTTTGGAGGGGAAAGATTCTTCCTTTCAAAGGGGATGCTTCCCCATCAAATTGTATAAGTACCAATTCAAATTAGCTCCTAGGGGCATGAAATTTTTGGTGTTGTGAAGAAAAATTGTTATTTAGCAATTCTACTTTCATTTATAGCAGGGATGTACTTGATTTGATCTGAGTAATGAAGTTTGGTTTCATTTCCAATTTCTGAGCCTTGGTTTCCCTCATAGGAATTTGAGTATCCTTGGGATTGGCCATCCTAGGAGCCTCAGGTCCTTACTATACAATTTATCTATCTTCTTTGCATTTCTTAGTCACTTACATATCTTATTCTTGCATTTTGTATTTTTCATTTAGTATTCATGCTTCATTTGTTGTGGGTTAAAATTAGTTAAATGATTGAAATAATTTGATTTTTAGGTCATACATATAGTTAAAATTATGAAGCATCCTTATAACAACTCTACAAAATAGTATTCATCATTGAGTTACTTGGATTAGTTTACTAGTTCATAATTCTGAAATTTCTTGTTTCAGTAATAAATTATTGTTGAATTTTAGCACATGTTAATGAACCTATTTTGAGTTTATTCCACTTATGTTCAAGTTTAAAAACATTCAAATTAATCAAAAAAAATTCACCCCATAACATTTTCACTATATTAGCTGAGGAATTTGAGTATTTAGATCAACTTACTAGTTCATTGTTCTGAAATTTCTGGTTTTTAGTTGTAAATTTCTGTTGAATTTTAGCACATGCTAATGAAGATCTTTCAAGTTGGTTCCACATAATTTTAATCCTAGAAAAATTAAAATTAATATAAAAAATTCCCGCAACATTTTCATTTTATTAGCTTAGGAATTTGACAGGTTAACTCGAGAAATAAGCTTGCTAGAAGTTTCGTGTAGCAGAATGGAGGTATCTTGCAACAATCTTGTAGTAACACAAATTTCCGTAAATTTCTTCTAGAATTACATCCAAATACTTTCCTTTATTTATCATCACTCCATGATGTCATTTAAACCTTTAAGATGGATTTGAGAATACCAGAGACTCCATAGGCACTTTTCCTTCATAGTTTGATCTGGATTCTCTGCGCTACTAGAATTAACCAAGATCTTTTAATTCTGTGATGTTAACAAAATTGCATGTGAAAGAGTATGAAAAACCGTATGTGCGTGCTTTAAAGAAGAGGAAAAATAATGACAACCATCAATTCAAAGAACACAAACAAGTTGATAATGAAGTTCACCAAGTGTGGGTTACGTGTACGGGCTAGATGTTAAGAGTGGGGAGGATACTTCATTAAATGTTGAAGAATGACGTTAAGTACATGGTACATTATTTGTCATTACAAGGGTAAACTCCCTCAAATAGAGTGGGATTTCCCTCCATGAGACGTTCTCCTATAAGAGCTCTCACTCATATGGGCCCTCCTTCAGCATGACAAGATAATAAATTCTCTTATGACATGGCATACAAGTATCTTTCAACATAATGCTAACAAGGATGTCAACAACAAAATCATCATCTCAGCAAATCAAAAGAAAGACATAGCATCACTGCATCATATACCTCCACTTCCGGAGATCGCATGAAAATGCAAATCTTAGTTACAAAAACAGACATCATCATTGAATTTGTGGCACGAAATCATGTTAAAAAGCTATAAACTTGACCCCTTTCTGACACTGTCAAATCTGGACCCTCGAAAATCTCAAAGATTCTCCAAAGGTTCCTTATTAATGACTCCTTGAAATCTTGCTGCTCAGATAAACATTCTGAGTCCACCATCGTGGTCCTTGTAAAATTTTGATAAAAATGACTATAAAGTTGGCATCATTCTCCCTTTGTAAAAAATCAGCCTCCAAGGGAATCTTTTAGATTCCTCAAGCTTCTGCAAAATGAATATTCTCAAAATAGTTATGTCTTCAAAAACATGCCATCCAAATTTCGCTATTATTAGGTTCAGCATTGCCTCTTCTATCCCAGGTGAATGAATGTTTGGGTTTAAATATGTGTTTTCGCATAAACAATACAAAGACAAGCCACTTGGGCCATTGATGGCAGGGTTAAGTTGGGCAAGGGAGGTCGGTGGTTCCAACCCTGCCCTCACTTGAAATTTCCTATGGTTACATAATGATTTTGGTGTTTTACACAATTTGGTGGTAGAGGCGTGTTTAGTTTGGTTTTGTTTTGATTAGGCTGCCACATTGGGTTGGCTGGCCACTGGTCGACGTGAGTTCAAACCCTGTCGACCCATTGTATTCTGCCATGTTGTGCCGTCTGGTTGGGTGGGTCCGCCATTGGGTGGGGCCGCCATTGGGTGGCTCACCCACCTTGTTTGACTATATCATATAACAATTTCGTTGGGGGTGGCAGTCCACCACCCCTTTTTTATAGATTTTTCATTTTATTTAAACAATATGGTCAAAACTTTCCCACCGAATTTTTAGGATCACCGGCAAAATTAAAGAGGCAAAATAATTTGCCCGTTCTAGCAGTTGTTGTAACATGATTAGTTTTGATAATTTAAATTTGCTTATATAATAGGTTTTAGTACGTTAGAAATAATAAATGGGTCTGCAAGGGTAAAATGTGCCCTCAAAATGTAAATTCAAGTCTCATTAGCTGATTGATTTAGTTAATCATGCATTTAAACATGATTAAATGATGTAATAAAGTAAATTCAAACATTGTTTATAAACAAATGAGAATGAATTTTAAAAAACATAAAGTGGTTTTTGTTTATAACATCCTTATGTACAAAAACCACTCTCAGTTTTCTAACAGTTGTTATGGTTTTGGAGATACAAATTCATCTTTGAAGGCATGTTTTCTAGAAATTTCGTGTTTTAGTCACCTTTTTACAGAGAATATGGTAGCTAAACAAAGATGAATCTTGGGAAACTAGAGGAGGTTTTTGTTCCTACAATTCTATTCTACAAAAATGTATCTCCATTTTGTAACAGAGGTTATGGTTTTGGATATTCAGATGAATCTTTGCAGGCATGTTTTCCGGAATTCTCTTTTTCTTAGTCAGTGTTTTCAAATGTAGTTTCCAAGCATGGGGAAACGAATTTTCAAAAAATGAAAGGGGTTTTGTTGCTAACATCATCATTTAAAAAAACTTCTCTGAGTTTTCTAACATCTATTATGTTGGGAGACACAAAGGTATTACAGGACCCTATTTTTCAGAATTTTGGGAGGGAAAAGGTCAAAGACAGTTAGTGACTTGGAGGCCTTCTGATCAAATATGAGTTGCAATCAAATTTAAATTTCTCTTATTTATTAAAAAAAACCTCAAGGATAGTACTAGAACTCTTCAAATAGTTTAGTTACCTTTATTTGTGTTCTATTTTTGTAATACAGTTTTATGATATTTGTAATAACTCTTGATATTTTTATCAAGATATTCTGTGAGGAAATTTTATAAATACTTCATCAATTAAAGTAATATGGGTTGGATTTTGATGCGAAGGCTCTTGAACTATGTAATATCTCCTCTTATAGAATTCTAATGAAAGCATTCCAGCTCTAGTTATGACAAAATTTTGTGTTCCTTATATGCCTTTCTAGTATTTTCATAACTTGTTTCTACATATGTTCAAAGAAATTGTAGGAAGGTTTGGGTATGGTAGATTAAATCTTAATCTCCCTGTAATTCCCTGCAAAATCATAACCTTAGAAAGAGATTAGCTTATTAGACTATTTGTCTGAAATAGCTCCTCTTGGAATCAGCTTCACTTTGGCCTCCTGTTACCTTTGAATATGTTTTTGTTGGGCTGTAGAAATCTTCTACACACACCTAAATTTCCCTAGTTGTTAAGTAGTCAGTCTGACTGCTCAATTATTAGTAATCCCCTTACATTCTTGTACCATATTTCTTGAAAAATCTAAGTCATTCTGTTAGGCTCGAAGCTGACACTTTCAGAAGGGACCCTGTGAGATAGGCCTTTAATCATGATTAGGGATTATCATTGATCGCCAACCATCCCCAATAAAACCATAAATCTGGCCATTGTGCTTCAAAGGCTTTTGTTCAGTGACAGGTGAACAACGTTAAACAAAGCCTCGTAGCAACTGATGGAGCTCCCTCTGTTTCAAGGGCTAGCTTGAACCTAAAGGCTAGTTGAGTTGGTTTCTTGGAATAGTTTTTGTATCCAAGGACTGCCTACGGGAAACAGGTACAAAATCTAGCGTCGTTTCCGGGGAGCGAAGTAACGAACATATATTTCTTCGGGGAATGATAAAGATTAGATCTATTCTTTTCTAGTGAACAAGGAGTAGACATTTATTATTGGTTGCATTTCTTTCACCTGGCGATTCCACTTTGTCATATGGTGATTCCACTGGGTGACCAATCCCGCTGTTTCGAAATTTCAGCTGCCTTTATTGCTATGCAAGGTTCACTGATACTTTCAATCAGTAGTATATGTCTCTCCCTGTCAGCCACGGTCAAAAATCTAAAATGTCTATAGAGGATGAAAATTTTAAAGTACACCTATGAGCATAAGTTTTCCATGGGATCTTATGTTCATATTGTATATATTCTTCAAATTTTTAGCTCCTCGCAACATGGTTTGTCAATAAATCCACTTCGCACTTGGTTACATTGGAAAGCGAATTACACCTAATAGTGTAAATTTTTTCAGTTCAGTTAGATAGAGGTGTGGGGATTAAATAGATATTTTGAGTTTGAGTATGTAGTAGATCAACGTGTTCGATGTTTATGAGTGGTGTGATTTGAAGAGTATATGATAGATCAACTTATATTTACAGTCTTTAGAAATTTTTAGTTATCAGATTTCAGTATGAAAGAGTATCGGAATTATTGCAGGCATATGGTTTCATTACATAGTTGTAGGTTGTAGTGTGTAGTGTGCAGTAGCAAAGTATTCAAATGAAAACACTGATCCATGGAGATTCGTTATATTTTGACATAAGATGGAAAATTAGTGTTTGGTGGTTTTATGGTATGACTCCATGCCCAACACCAAAAGGCAATCGGTCTGCTAGTTCTCTGCATCCCACGGGGGAAAGCAGTCCCCATTGGAGCCGATGTTGTAACATGATTAGTTTTGATCATTTAAGTTTGCTGATATAATAGGTTTTAGTAGTTTAGAAATAATAAATGGGTCTGCAAGAGTAAAATGTGCCCTCAAAATGTAAATTTAAGTCTCATTAGCTGGTTGATTTGATTAAATGATGTAATAAAGTAAATTCAAACATGGTTTACAAACAACCGAAAATGAATTTTCAAAAATGGAAAGAGGTTTTTGTTTATAACATCCTCATGTACAAAACCCACTCTCAGTTTTCTAACAGTTGTTATGGTTTTGGAGATACAATTGCATCTTTGAAGGCATGTTTTCTAGAAATTTCATGGTTTAGTCACCTTTTTGCAAAGAATATGGTGGCTAAACAAAGATGAATCTTGAGAAACTGGAGGAGGTTTTCGTTCCTCAGATTAACATAGGTTATGGTTTGGGATATTTGGATGAATCTTTGCAGGCATGTTTTCCAGAAGTTTCCTTCTTTTAGCCAGGGTTTTAAAATGCGGTTTTCGAGCAGGGGGAACAAATTTTCAAAACATGAAAGAGGTTTTTGTTGCTAACATAATCATTTACAAAACCCTCTCTCATGTTTCTAACATCTATTATGTTTTGGGAGACACAAAGGTATTACATGACCCTATTTTTAAGAATTTCGGGAGGAAAAAGCTAAAAGAGAGTTAGTGACTTGGAGGCCACCTCATCAAATATGAGTTGCAACCAAATTCGAATTTCTCTTCTTTATCAAAAAAAAATCCTCAAACCCAGATGCGGGTGTTACTATACGCATTTAAGCTCATGCGTCACCCACGCGCCGAGTACAAGTCGCCACGCCTCAGACAGGTGGTCGCCATGGGTTCTGGGCTGGCTTCTGCCCCAAGAGAATTTACGAGTCTTAATGGCTCATCAATGCAATTGAATTCCCAAGGTATCGACGCCAGTTATCTCAAAATGGCGCATACATTCCTCATTCTCTGTTTGCAGTTCAGCTCTGGTATTGAGAGGTTAGCAGTTAAGGTCAGAGTTGAGGAGGGAGGCTCTGAGGGCATCAAGCCCACCCTCGAGTCCATTCCCTGTCCAATTCTTGCAGTTTGTCCTCATTCTTCTAAGGAGAATTTGACGTTGGCCGTTGGGTTGCTGGGCCATCGGGGAAACCTCTCCATCGGAACTCTTACTGGCAGACGGAGGCATAAGGAAGCTCGGCTTCGTCCTCAGAGAGCAGCTGGGTATCTTGGGTTCATCATGGCTCCTCGCACTGGGTATCTTGGGCCTCGCAGGGGGCGCAATTCTGGGTAGCGGGGCGGCACAAGAGGCAGGGGCCAATCAAGCCCGAGGCGCATCTCACCACTGGCTTTTGCTTCGCCACCCTCCTGTGACTCAGAGCACTCTGATTCAAACATAAGCAATTCAGTGCAGACCGTGACTCTTCATTACCGTCGAAGGAGGAATAAGCCTGTGGTAAAAGCCATGATTACTGTCATTTTTTCTGAGGAGGATGAGGAGGACGGTAGCTGGAAGGCTGAAATAGAGGAAAAGACGCCTCCCTCCTCGGACAATTCAACCAAGTTAAAGGATTCGGCTGACAGTTCTTACAGCCCTAAGTTACAGAGTAGGATAGATGAGGAGAGCACCCTTGGTTACTCGGCGGAGCAGGCTGAAGCTTTACAGGAAATTGGCAGCCTCAAAGGAAAAGAGCCCATGGCTACTTCTAAGAATCCACCGGAGGCTCTAATAGAGGTTCAAAGCAGCAAGCCTTCCTCCCCTCAGAGCAAGATAAGGAATGAGGAGACAGAGGACTCTTTCAACTACGCTCTGTACCTTAAACTGCCGCCTGGTATTGATCGTCTCGAAGACCTTCCGGATGGGATGGAAGTGACTTGGGAGCGTGACCCGGAACGTGCAGCAGAGGATCGAAAGAAACGTGAACTGGAACGTGAAGCTAAGGAGCGGAAGAAGCAGAACAAGTAATGGCAGAAGCGTCAAGGGTAAGCCTATGGTCTCAGGCGCACGATGTTTTTCCTTTTTGGTTCAGTTTCATTAAGAGGCGGGCAGCAATTGACGCAATGCAGCATAGAACCACTGTTTTTTTGTAATGTGTCTTGTGGACCGGGTTAATTTCTTGTTTCTATGTCTGAGTATGTCGCAGTAAAAACTATTTCTGTTGATGATTTTGTAACCTCTAGCTTGTATAAGCAGAGGATCCAGGTTGATAGGGAAAGCTTTGATAGAGAGTTGAACACACGCTCTCAGAGGTTCACACCTCTTGTAAATACTTTTTTGGTTTTTTAATATAAATAGTTTAGCCTTTGCCCAGCAAAAAAAAAAAATCCTCAAGGATAGTACTAGAACTCTTCAAATAGCTTTAGTTACCTTTATTCGTGTACTATTTTTGTAATACAGTTTTTAGATATTTGTAATAGCTCTTGATATTTTTATCAAGATATTCTGTGAGGAAATTGTATAAATATTTCATCAATTGAAGTAATATGGGTTGGCTTTTGATCCCAAGTCTCTTAAACTATGTAATAGCTTCTCTTGTAGAATTCTAATGAAATCCTTCCAGCTACAGTTATGACAGAATTTTGTGTTTCTCGTATGTATTTATAGTGTTTTCATAACTTGTTTCTACATATGTTCAAAGAAATTGTAGGAAGGTCTGGGTAAGGTAGATTAAGTCTTAATCTCTCTATAATTCCTTGCAAAATCATAACCTTTAGAAAGAGATTAGCTTATTGGGCTGTTTGTCCAAGATAAGTCCTCTTTGACTGGTTTTTTCTTTATGTTTTCTGATAGCCATTAAAAGAGATTAGCTTATTAGACTATCTTGTTGTCCCATGCATCTAGCTACCAACACACCGTACACACGCTCCTCTAAATATGTTTGTACAATGTTGTTCATGCATGTTCTAGTTAGGGAACTAGAGAAGCCCTAAACTCCTCACACAGTCATTGAACAACTCTCAAGAAAATTGTATGAAATAGCTCCTCTTGGAATCGGTTTCACTTTGGCCTTTTGTTACCTTTGAATATGTTTTTGTTGGACTATCGAAATCTACTACACACATCTAAATTTCCCCAGTTGTTAAGTAATCTGACTCATTTTTCTATCATAATTGTTGAAAAAACTAAATTTCCATGGAATATTTTTAATAGTAATAAAGATAGAGCGTTAAAATTTATGTTAAAATTTATATACAATATTATTATACCATATAGATATTGTAACAAATCGGTTTTACCAAGTAAGAATTCGATATCATAAAAATTATATTCATTTATATTATTAATAATAATGTTATAAATTAATTATTTAGTATGATTTACTTTAATCTTGACGATATATATGAAATTAAGAATAATCAAACATGTTATAATCTGAGTGATAGCGAAGTGAATATGACAATGGCAAGAGGCCATCCAAGAAGAATGAATTCTATTGCTCGTTCAATATTTTGTACATGATATTTCTCGTCGAATTGTGGAAAAATCCTGTGTGAGTGATGTTTATTACTTGATCTTTTGTTCAATTTTTTCTATAATCAAAACCATTCCTGCAGTTTTGAGTACACTACATTTTTAATAGATTTAATAAAAATGTGTTAAATTTTAAATATAAATTGAAAATTGATTAACATGAGAAATTTCATAATCCAAATTAACACTGATATGTATTTCCAAGTCTTGTCAATCGTGTGTCAAACGCAGCGTCTAGCTATTATAATTACCTCACTCAGATAACAACATCGGGAGGTTGGTTTTATTTAAGTATATAAATACCACCTCAATTGAAGGAAGGAAAGAGCGAATAGTATTATGACAGCATCGGATCAAGATCATGAGGATGTGAACCTGCTTTGGATAATTTGGATAAGCCTGTCATCGATCTGGAAAGCTCTGGCGAGCACAGAGGCAGAAGCAGGAGGAGAGGCTCCGAACAAGGCGGGCGCAACCTGCTGAGTTCCTGGATTCTGGCTGTTCAGTCCAGAGAAGGCCACTGCGTTGACAGGGCCAATGTTCTGTTGGAAATGCACAAGACCTCGAGGGAACACAAACACGTCTCCCTTCTCCAGCGTTGTGGAGAACAGAGTGTTGTTAGTGGTGATAAAGCCAACCAAGAGAGTACCCTCGATCACCACCAAGATTTCGGTGGCCCGCGGATGTGTGTGAGGAGGGTTGAGGCCGAGAGGAGCAGCGAAATCAAGGCGGACCAACGAAATTCCCATGGTGTTTAGGCCTGGTAGCTGCGTTACAAAAGCTGGCGTTACAACGAATCCCAACTGGTTACTGGTATCTCCTGGTTTATCTAGGCCCCTCAACCGGAAGTCGTCTGCTGCGACCGTCATCGCATTCTTACATGGAAACCCGTTCACAATAACTGCACAATTCAAATCAAGCAAAAAATATATATAAAATGCTATTCACCCATGATCAGCTAGCAGACATTCGCAAACGCACAAGACATACATATTAAATTACATGTAATTACAACATGGAAACATTACCATTGCTTTGCATATCAGCAACGCAAATGTAAAGGATCTGGATCACTTGCACGCACAATAACAATACTATTCGCGTATGATAAGATCACTAGTACTGCAACTGCTAACGCCGGCAAGGATTCCATGCCTGTAACTCACTATTTTCCTTTTCTTCTATTCGAAAATAAATAGAGATGGACTGAATTTGATTATGAATGGTGAGCGTTGCTCCCTTTTATAACTATGGTGAATGATGGTTTTAATAGGTTCACCCACCGAATCCCCTCTGCGGCATACGACTGTGTCAGAGTTCTGGTTAGTTAGAGTCTAAAGAATAAAAAACTCAAGTAATGTACAATTGTCTCAACCAAGTAATCAATATATATGTATATTTTGTGAATATATATACATATCTATATCGGGAGGATATGGTCACTTGCGTATTTCCTCCCACATTCAAAAATAGAAAAAGTCTACATTTATCTAATATGTTTTAGATTGTCTTTTAATAATCAAAAGGTTTGCTTTCATATAACATGTTTTACTTTTTCAAACTAAAAGAATTGTACAATGATCCGGAGTTTGATACCGTTTGAAAGTTAATATTTAACCACGCAAAATAGTTAATTGATAATGGTGTTTATTATATATAGTTAAAGTAACATTGTAAAGCTTAACAAAATCAAAGTTTTTGTACATGGCTTTTAGAGCAATTTTACGAATGGGAAACTATATAATTTTGTTCATCTTCCAATAGAGTTATAGAGCAACCTACCTATTGCGAAACTATCTAATTTGACCATCTGCCAATAGAGTTATTACTCTAAAATTGCAAAAATTATAACATATGCACTACAGTGTCTATGGAGTCATCATACCACAAAAAACTATCAACCAACATTTAATAATTATGAATCAAAGAAGTGATATCAACCAGCATTTAACAATTATGAATCAAAGAAGTGATATCAACCAACATTTAACAATTATGAATCAAAGAAGTGATATCAACCAACATTTAACAATTATGAATCACAAGAAGTGATATCAACCAACATTTAACAATTATGAATAAGAAGAAGTGACACTTGTCTCATCTCTCACACTAGATCCTAGAGGCTCAAAACGTTGTGCCAGTGCATAGAATATGACACTCATTTTGAGGAAGGAAAGTATCCATCCTCTCCACATAGAACCACAAGTTCTACTATTCTATTTTCACATCATCAAGGATAGCAAAAAAACATTATACCTATCATCCTATTTTTCCATAAGAATACTTCCTATCAAGGTTTTCATTTTTGAATAAATAAATAATGAAAAGATACTACTTTTTTCAACGTGGCTAGTATCCGAAATCCACTGCCCACATTCCTCCACTAGCTCTGAATATGAGAAGAAATTTCTTTCTCTAGTCGCCATGGTCTCAAGGTTCTAAAATTTACTCCGAATATCAAGAGGAACATACGAGTGAAATGACTCATCAACCTCTTGGGCTTACTGATGGGCTTGATTATGGTCCTGGGGGGCTCATCCTCCCCATCCTCCCCTTCTTCTCCTCATGCACTGACATCGCATGGGGCTTGTCTCATAATGCAAATGAAAATCAAACTATGTTTGACCAAGATACATAACACCACGAACAAAGCACTGGTGCTCAAGCACTAGAGCCCAAGCACTAGCTAGACACAAAAAATAGAGCTCCAAAGAGGTCCAACAGAACTCTTAGCTTGAATAAGCCAACATTCATGGACAACTAAACAAGATTTAAAAGATTTAGAGATAATTTCTTATTATGTGCTTAATATTATTTATTTTGTAGAATATTGAGAGATTGTTGAGTAAATTCTGAAGTTCTTTAGAATGAGAGAATTTAGGGACTTGCTTCAATGGACCAATAAATAAATAGGATATTATGAAATTATTGAACAAACTTTAGAGCTTAGAAAATCTAGGGATGTGTTCCTTGCTACAGGAGAAGCCAAAACTCAAAATTTAATGAAGATTCCTATTGTTGGGGACCGGATCCACATTTTGAGGGATTTCTGAGGGGAAAGTTGTCTCCTTTCAAAGAGGATGCTTCCCCATCAACTTGTATAAGTATCAATTCATATATGCTATTAAATTAGTTGGTAATGATGTTGATCATATATGCTATTAAATTATTTTGAGTTGTTGACATGTTTGGCATTATCTTTTAAGATAGAAAAAAAAAATCTAATTCTATGTAATATTTTTCACACTGTTATTTAAAAATGGGAAAAAGAAAACATACAATGCTTTCGGGTATAATAATATTTCTAACTTTTCATGTATAGTTCTATTATTTTTTATTTATACAATTTAGTTATTTAATAGATGCTAAAAGGTTAATAAATCACAGAGTTTTTTTTTCATTATCTTGTTCATGTGGGAGGGTTCAAGGGGAAGGGAATCAAGTGGGATGGGTAGCTAGGGGGCATGGTGATGGAGGGGGGTTGGGGCAGGGGGAGAAGAAAAATATATATAATATATATTATATATATATAATATATATATATAATAAATATATTATATATATATATATATATATATATATATATTGATTTATCAAAGAGATTGCCGATGGGGCTTTGGATTGATGGTGAATGGATGCACTGGTAAGACACTCTTGGCGATAGGTCACTAGTTCAAATCCCCCGTGGGTGTTTACCTACCAAAAGAGAAAAAGAATTATCAAAGGGATACAATAAGAATAATGCCTTGTGTAACACCCCCTAGTATCCCAACTAGGCAATCCCACCGCTTCTGACTCTGATACCATAATCACAATATACAAACATATAGAATGACAAGATAGTAAAATAACATGATAGATAATCCATAAAACATGTAGATGACTTGTTTCAATCACTTATCTATGAAATTTGTTGACTACCTATATGACTTAGACATACCATCCAACCATATACAATGTTACTCGTGCTCTCTTAGCTTTCTATCGCCCTCGAGTTAGTGACATTACTCGATGATGGTAACACCTGCTAAAGCCAGGTACATATCCACAACCAGAAGCAAATAAGGGCAAGGTCCCAAATCATAACAACCTCTAACCAATAATCTCATATGCCCCATTAGCCTCGCACTCAATTAATGCACCCCATTCTTTTCCCTAACAGTCAATCGGGTGATACCACTACCTCCAGGGTGACCAAATTGGTCGACCATGTATTTCCCAGACCATGTGGCTTCCAAGAGTTCCTACTACCCTTATGAGTCTCTAATTACCCTCTAGGCCCTCACATATAGACACTTGTCCCCACTTAGCCACATCCAATTGAATAGGAGAACCACTTTTATGTTTTTTAATGATATACTATAATATTATAATGTATCAAAGCACTTTTACGATTATGGAGTGCTAGCCCCCATACACTTTTTGTACCTCGATCTACAACCATGGTGGTATTATGTTAATCCCATTGTATTTACATAATATGTATACTAGGCCCACTCACCTAAAAAATTATACATAAGCAAGCACACAGGCCTCATTGGAACTTAGTGATGGGCTTCCCAATTTGGTGCAAAATAAAGCCCATATAACCTTTCCTAGGCACATAGAGGCTATATTAAATCTCTCCTTTTACACTTAATAATGTTTTCTTAGCTTTAATAAGTTCTTAGGAAGGTTTAGAGATAATTGCTTATTATGTGCCTAATATTAATTAACTTGTAGAATATTGAGAGAATATTGAGCGAATTTTGAAGATATGTAGAATGAGAGAATTTTGGGACTTTCTTCGATGGAGCAACAAATGAATAGGATATTATGAAATTATTGAACAAATTTTGTAGCTCCACTGATTGAGAAAATCTAGGGATGTATTCAATCCTACAAGAGAAATCAAAACTCAATATTTAAAGAAGATTCCTATTGTTGAGGACTAGATCCACGTTTTGAGGGATTTTGGAGGGGAAAGATGCTTCCTTTCAAGGGGGATGCTTCCCAATCAAATTGTATAAGTACCAATTCAAATTAGCTCCTAGGGGCATGAAATTTTTGGCCTTGTGAAGAAAAATTGTTATTTAGCAATTCTACTTTCATTTATAGCAGGGATGTACTTGATTTGATCTGAGTAATGAAGTTTGGTTTCATTTCTAGCTTCTAAGCCTTGGTTTCCCTCATAGGAATTTGAGTATCGTTGGGATTGGCCATCCTAGGAGCCTCAGGTCCTTACTATACAATTTATTTATCTTCTTTGCATTTCTTAGTCACGTACATATCTTATTCTTGCATTTCATATTTTTGCATTTAGTATCCATGCTTCATTTATTGTTGGTTAAATTAGTTAAATGATTGAAATAATTTGATTTTTAGGTCATACATATAGTTAAAATTATGAAGCATCCTTATAACAACTCTAAAAAATAGTATTCATCATTGAGTTACTTGGAATAGTTTACTAGTTCATAATTTTGAAATTTCTAGTTTCAGTAATAAATTTTTGTTGAATTTTAGCACATGTTGATGAACCTATTTTGAGTTTATTCCACTTATGTTGAAGTTTAAAAACATTCAAATTAATCAAAAAAAATTCACCCCATAGCATTTTCACTCTATTAGGTGAGGAATTTGAGTATTTAGATCAACTTACTAGTTCATTGTTATGAAATTTCTGGTTTTTAGTTGTAAATTTCTGCTGAATTTTAGCACATGCTAATGAAGATCTTTCAAGTTGGTTCCACATAGATTTAATCCTAAAAAAATTAAAATTAATATAAAAAACTCCCGTAACATTTTCATTTTATTAGCTTAGGAATTTGGCAGGTTAACTCGAGAAATAAGCTAGCTATAAGTTTCGTGTAGCAGAATGGAGGTATCTTGCAACAATCTTGTAGTAACACAAATTTCCCTAAATTTCTTCTAGAATATCCAAATATTTTCCTTTATTTATCATCCCTCCATAATGTCATTTAAACCTTTAAGATGGATTTGAGAATACCAGAGACTCCATAGGCACTTTGCTTTCATAGTTTGATCTGGATTCTCTGCGCTACTAGAATTAACCAAGATCTTTTAATTCTGTGATGTTAACAAAATTGCATGTGAAAGAGTATGAAAAACCGTATGTGCGTGCTTTAAAGAAGAGGAAAAATAATGACAACCATCAATGCAAAGAACACAAACAAGTTGATAATGAAGTTCACCAAGTGTGGGTTACGTCTACGGGCTAGATGTTAAGAGTGGGGAGGCTGCTTCATTAAATGTTGAAGAATGACGTTAAGTACATGGTACATTATTTGTCATTACAAGGGTAAACTCCCTCAAATAGAGTGGGATTTCCCTCCATGAGACGTTCTCCTATAAGATCTCTCACTCATATGGGCCCTCCCTTAGCATGACAAGATAATAAATTCTCATATGACATGGCATACAAGTATCTTTCAACATAATGGTAACAAGGATGTCAACAACAAAATCATCATCTCAGAAAATCAAAAGAAAGACATAGCATCATCGCGTCATATACGTCCACTTCCGGGGATGGCATGAAAATGCAAATCATAGTTAGAAAAACAGACATCATCGTTGAATTTGTGGCACGAAATCATGTTAAACAACTATAAACTTGACCCCTTTTTGATACTGTCATATTTGGACCCTCGAGAATCTCAAAGATTCTCCAAAGGTTCCTTATTAATGGCTCCCTGAAATCTTGCTACTCAGAAGACCATTCTGAGTCCACCATCGTGCTCCTTGTAAAATTTTGATAAAAATGACTACAAAGTTGGCATCATTCTCCCTTTGTAAAAAATCATTCTCTTTTAGATTCCTCAAGCTTCTGGAAAATGAATATTCTCAAAATGGTTATGTCTTCAAAAACATGCCATCCGAATTTCGCTATTATTGGGTTCAGTGATGCCTCTTCTATCCCAGATGAATGAATGTTTGGGTTTAAATATGTGTTTTTGCATAAACAATACAAAGACAAGCCACTTGGGCCATTGGTGGCAGGGTTAAGTTGGGCAAGGGAGGTCGGTGGTTCCAACCCTGCCCTCACTTGAAATTTCTTGTGGTTACATAACGATTTTGGTGTTTTACACAATTTGGTGGTAGAGGCGCATTCAGTTTGGTTTTGTTTTGATTAGGCTGCCACATTGGGCTGGCTGGCCACTGGTCGACATGAGTTCAAACCCTGTCGACCCATTGTATTCTGCCATGTTGTGCCGTCTGGTTGGGTGGGTCCGCCATTGGGTGGCCCACCCACCTTGTTTGACTATATCATATAACAGTTTCATTGGGGGTGGCAGCCCACGACCCCTTTTTTATAGATTTTTCATTTTATTTAAACAATATGGTCAAAATTTTCCCACCGAATTTTTAGGATCACCGGCAAAATTAAAGAGGCAAAATAATTTGCCCGTTCTAGCAGCTGTTGTAACATGATTAGTTTTGATAATTTAAATTTGCTTATATAATAGGTTTTAGTACTTTAGAAATAATAAATGGGTCTGCAAGAGTAAAATGCGCCCTCAAAATGTAAATTTAAGTCTCATTAGCTGATTGATTTAGTTAATCATGCATTTAAACATGATTAAATGATGTAATAAAGTAAATTCAAACATGGTTTATAAACAAACGAAAATGAATTTTAAAAAACAGAAAGTGGTTTTTGTTTATAACATCCTCATGTACGAAAACCACTCTCATTTTTCTAATAGCTATTATGGTTTTGGAGATAAAAATTCATCTTTGAAGGCATGTTTTCTAAACATTTCGTGTTTTAGTCACCTTTTTATAGAGAATATGGTAGCTAAACAAAGATGAATCTTGGGAAAATGGAGGAGGTTTTTGTTCCTATAATTCTATTGTACAAACACCTCTCTCTGTTTTGTAACAGAGGTTATGGTTTGGGATATTCGGATGAATCTTTGCAGGCATGTTTTCTGGAATTCTCCTTTTCTTAGTTAGTGTTTTCAAATGTAGTTTCCAAGCAGGGGGAAACGAATTTTCAAAAAATGAAATTGGTTTTGTTGCTAACATGAACATTTACAAACGCTTCTCCCCGTTTTCTAACATCTATTATGTTGGGAGATACAAAGGTATTATAGGACCCTATTTTTTCAGAATTTTGGGAGGAAAAAGCTCAAAGACAGTTAGTGACATGGAGGCCACCAGATCAAATATGAGTTGCAATAAAATTTAAATTTCTCTTCTTTATAAAAAAAAAATCCTCAAGGATAGTACTAGAACTCTTCAAATAGTTTTAGTTACCTTTATTTGTGTTCTATTTTTGTAATAAAGTTTTATGATA
>APFE030209059.1:0-37307 GCA_000404065.3 Pinus taeda
ATTTAAATTTTATTTTTTTGATAGCCATATGACCTGCATACATGGGCTTGGTAGTAGTGTGGTAGACTATGTTATTTCTGATCTCTCTTTATACAACTAAATAATAAATTTTGACATCTTAAATGACCACGAGCCTGACTCTGATCATAGGTCTTTACTTATAACTCTCAATTTTGTCATGCATAGAGATCCCATAGAAAATAATCCTTATAGCCAAAAGAACTTAATCTTTGATAGAAATAAAAACGATCTCTTTCTAAATGAATTAAAAACCAATTTGCTTCCTTTATCTAGTATAGACAACATAGAAGACCTCTATCATAATTTTACTACAACCCTCTCATATTCTATTAACAAGTTCTCAATTGAAGTTTTAAATAATAAAAGAAATAGCAAAACCAACCCATGGTATGACAAAGATTGTAAAAGTGGGAGGAGAGAAATTAAGGAAGTTGTTGATGAATCTCATAAAATGGACAAGATAAAAATATACAGAGCCCTAACTAAAAGGAAAAAGATGCAGTACATTCGTAAAAGGCAAGAGAATATCTTATACCTCTCAAAGGTAGCTCCTAAGAAATTTTGGAGGTAGATTCTGACTAGGAAAACTAAAGATAATAATAAAATTGCTTTACACGATTGGAATTCCTATCTTAAAAAGCTTTATGAATCTCCAAATATCATGGATAAATTCAAAACCCTGCTCACAACGAAAGAAGTTTTCTCATTAGAAAACATTGATTTTGGGGTTATACACTTGGCAAATGGGAAAGCTAAGGACATTGAAGGTTACCAGGTAGAAATCCTAAAAATTGGAGGTCGTGTCCTTATCCCCCACATCCACAAACTTTTCAATCAAGCAGTAAAGCGAGGGTTCCCTAAAATATGGACTGAGAGCCTCATTATCCCTATTTTTAAAAGTGAGGATACAAATAACCCCTCTAATTATCGAACAATTATGATCAGCCCTCTCTTAGCCAAGCTATATGGTATTATGTTGGAAAAGAAGTTGAGCATATAGCCTTAAAGTGAAGGTAAGCGAGCTAAAGGCCAAGCAGGTTTTAGAAGGCATCACTCAACAACAAACCACCTCGTTGCACTTAGGATCATTGTGGAGGAATGTCGTAATGATAAATCCAATCTCTTTTGCTGCTTTGTGGACTTTAGAAAGGCTTTCGATATGGTTCCTAGAAACAACCTTGGAATAGAATGGAAGAGCTAAAGGTTCCTTTCGAGTTGAGAGCTGCCGCTATAAGGTTATATGAGAATGTAATTGCCAAGCTAAAAAACAATTACGGGTGGTCGAAAGATATTAAATGTAATATCAAAGTTAAACAAGGTTTCCCCCTCTCCCCTACCGTATTTAGCATTTACATTGACAAGCTTGAAGGTTATTTAGGGGAAGCAGGATGTGCTGGAAAGATCTTAGCTGGGATAGTCATCATCCTTCTTCTCTATGCTGATGATATTGTTCTTCTCGCAAGGTGCCCATCTAATCTTGATAAGTAACTTAAGCTTCTTAAGGATTTCTGCTCTACCATGGGTATGATTGTTAACACTGACAAAACAAAAGTTATGATTATCAAATACAAGAAGGACACTTACGCTAATTTTATGTATGACAATAATAACTTGGAGGAAGTGTATTCTTACAAATACCTAGGAATTGATATTCATCACAAGCTCAAGTGGAGCTATAGCATTGAGAAAATGATCAATGTGGGGTGGAAAGCTTACTTTGATCTTGAAAATAATTGTAAGACAACAAACCTCGTAATGTGGGATAAAAAGAAGTTCCTCTTTGAAACTTTAGTCACCCCTGTTATCTTATATGGATGTGAAGTCTAGGGTTGCAGCATATCTAGAGAATCCTGGAGAAAGATTGAGCAAATCCAGAAGCGTTTTATAACATATAACTTGAAAATTAAAAGAAATACACCCTATCTTATTCTCCTTATAGAGGTAGGTCTTTCCCCTATCGAGAGCCTAACTATGACTAGGCTTCTGTGGTACAAGCACAAACTCAATAACATAGGAGATCATAGCCTTCCTAAGCTAGCTTTAAATTCCAACAAAAACCACCTAAGGCTCAAGTGGGGGTGGTATAAAGACACGAGGGCATCGTACAACCATTAGGAGATCAATGAGAATGATGTATTGCAAAACATTAATAACATTAAAAATATTGTTTCTTCTAAGTTCAAAGAAAAAAATTGGTTTGTGAAAGATTTAGTAGCTAAAAGAAAATTAAGTTATTATAAGAAGGTCATCAACCCCACCCTAGAAGATCAAATGTATCTCTTTGTTTTAACTAGCTCAAAGAGGAAAATTAATATAGCGAAGATTAGAATGAACTCTCATGAGCTCCATAGTGAAATCAGTCGTTGGGCTATTCCTAAAACGCTAAATTAATATAGCAAAGATTAGAACGAATTTTCATGAGCTCCATAGTGAAATTGTTTGTTGGGCAGTTCCTAAAACACTATGGATGGAAAGGATCTGTCATCTTTGTGAGAATTGGAACATCGAGGATGAAAACCACTTCCTCTTAGAGTGCCCTATATACAACCACATTAGACCTCAGTTTCATAATCTTTGTTGCAATACTGACCTTCCTAGCCTTTTATGATGTCAAAATTATAGTAAGCTCGGGAGGCTTCTCTCCAAGCTTTTTAAGCATAGGAATAAAATCTTAAATAAAACTAAATAATTTGTTTCTTTAGATCTTGTATTATATATATATATATATATGCACTAATAGCTATTTGGTTAAATATTTTACAACAAGAACTCTATAGCATAAAGCTTGTGAATGTTTTTATGACATGACCTTTTCGGATTTAAAATATGTCGGTGAAAAAAAGCACTAATCTATCTAATTAATATTGAATACGTCAAACATACAAAATCCTGCTTTGAAGTCTTCATCCTCATTTAATTATAGAAGTCTCTTTCTTTCTTATGGATCGGAATTACACATATTCAAATTTATGCATCATACGCTTGATTCAACTTCAAGTGAACGTTATGATGACAAATTTATAAAGTTCAACATGTTGTTCATCAAACCATGATGGTAATTCGAATTTAAATGGGTAACGACACAACGTACCTTCCACCTCTATGACCCCCTGCCCACATACAACAATGGGTTCTCTCTATGTGAACTTCACTACTCTCACATATATATCAAGGCATTATTTATTTATTAGATTTTTAGAGATTTTGATTGAAATTAGGTTAATTTGTTTTTGGTAAGGTTTGAATTTGTTTTGTTTAAAGTAATTGGTTGATATTATATTGCTTTATTACTTTAAAAAATTATTGAGACACTTGAATTACGAAGATTATAATTTCATATTATTCTTACTCAATTCTAACCAAATGGGACCATAATATAAGCCAGAAAATCACCGAACAGTTCAAGAGATAAACCACGCATATAATAGAGTCTTCCCGTGGCCTGACATATAGTTAATAGTCAGAGTGTTCGCTTGGATATTAATTTCCACATTCACGTTGAGATCATTATTTCCATGTATCTTTTTACCTTCATCGGAGAAGTGGCATTGGTAGTTGTTTCTTTTATGGCTGCTCGACTAGCTTTCTAAGACTGGTGCAAGATATCATCTTGCATCACCACAGCACTAGTTGAAGCGTGAAGGTTGGAAACATGTGCAACTAGTTCACAAAAGACGTGTAACTTTTATTGGAAAAAGTCATTTGAATTAATGTAGGCGACCAGAAAATCATGACCAGATAAAAAGCAAAAGTAGTGGCATGCATAAAAAGGTGGGGTGTGCAGGAGAGCATTTCTACATTTATCGCTATCGAAGATCCCCCTCTTTTCACCAGGGTGTGCAACTAAGCCCCCTTATTGTATAGAACATCCCTGGTGAAATAATCCTCAATGTTCTGTGATTATGGTATGTTTCTGGAAGGGTTGTTCCAATATCTGTTGTCAGAAGCATAGAATAAGAGCAAAGAGAACGGAAAAATATCCTCCTAAGTCCCGACAGCCAGGATAAAAAGTTGCCAGCAAAGCATAGTTACCAGTTACCAAATTCGGCTAAATTGATTAAAAAAAATGAATATTCCATCAAAACTGATTTAACAGGGGATTTTCCTAGCCAAGTATAAAAACACATTAATAGATCATCACTTATATTTCTCACAGCGCACAGAGAGGAAACAGTCAACAGGCGATGCCAAAGCAACAAAGGATTTTATTCAAATTACAAGTAAATTTGGTAAATTTTAAAATAGATAAATGGATTTCGAAAATATATTAAATTTTTTTGTTTTTTCAGAATTGAAATTTTTTGAACTTGGTAACTATGCAGGAAACTAGTAATTAAGGTTAGGCCATTACAAACCAAGCAAAGCTACTCTCTCTTAAGGGTAGTTTCCCATGATCCAATTTCCCTCAACACAAGTAGCTTATCAAGTTAATTGATCCAGATGTCGTCAATTATATAGTCTACCCAGTTGATTCTCTATTCAAAGTAAACATTTTCGTAAGTGTGGGGCTAACTGCGGCACTTTTCTGAATAGTAAACTCACACCTACTTGAACATGGGACTGACTACTCACTCAAAGTAATATTATACATTTAAAATCCATCAAGATAATGTGAAGTGTTTGAAAATTTATTAATGTCTAAAATTTTAGTATAACTATAAACCTACACATTTGTAAGGAGTGTTGGACTGAGCGAATTAGACTAATGACTACAGCTCTAGAAATAGATTATAACCTTATGGACTATATCCTCTAGAAATAGATTATAACCTTATGGGCCTGGATGTTTGCTAATAATTGTAAGTTTTAGCCCAATAACAAACCTTGAAATAAATATTTTCACGAACAACTTGAATGAGCGCCAATGGCCTCTTGGTTCTAGTTATGAATTATTTGAAAAACCAACCTTAAATTCTTGCTTCTAGTTAGGAATTATTTGAAAAACCAACCTTAAATTCATTTGTACTGGAGCATCATTACGATACCATATTGGATTAAATTCATTTGTACTGGAGCATAATTGCGACACCATATTGGATTAAAGTGGTGCAATCGTTTTTATATGGGAAAATTGTTTGAATCTATGTTGATCATTTTTACTTATTCAACATTGATCGAACATCTAGTTGAGGGGATCAGAGGCTTGTAGCATTGTTTATCATTAGGTAGGCTTCGAGACTGCAGCGAATGGTCAAAGTTGTGAAAAAAATCATGACGTTCGAGCGGCCACGAGTCCAGCGCTGTCATGGAAAGCCGTTGTGGGGTCAGACTACTGGGAAAATGATATTACATTGAAGAGACACGTGAAGCGGTAACGCGCTGAGGCCAAAGCTTGTTCAAGGTACCTTGGGAAAAAGCCGAGAAATGGGTACAGAATCAGGGGGGACCGACATTTGGACCAATGTGTGTGAGAGTCATGCCGACATGTAACCCTACTAACCTCAGAGCCAACCAATGTGTCACGCAGAAGGAATAGCAACCAACCAATGTGTCACGCAGAAGGAATAGCTTACCCCTAAGCACATTTTACTTGAGCCAACCTAGCTTTTGCAGAAGGGTCAATCCGTTGCATGAATTTCAAGGAGTTATATAACTTTGTAACTGTAGTGTGGCCCGATAAATGGGTGAATGAAAGACGGCAGCTCCATGAAGCCTGTGCCTGAACTTAGGTGAGTTCTTCACATATATGAATAATAAAAATGATATAAATTATATATGAATAATATAAATTGAATATCCACTCTCGCAATCCATGCATACATAAATTGAATATCTCTTATGTATGGCATTCAATTCATATATAAATTGAATGTCCATGATAGCAATCCATCCATATTTTACATTACCATGCACTTCCAAAGTGGTGTGGAATGGACCAATGTAGGTATGGATAAATTGAATGTCCATTATAGTAATCTATGCATATTTTACGTTAACATCCACTTCCAAAGTGTGGAATGGAGCCATGTAGGTATGTATCTGTAAATATTTATTCAAACTATTTATAATGGAGCATGTATGTAAATATTTGTTCAAAATACTTTTAGTAGTATGTATATAATCTTTCAAAACTTGTAAGTGTAACATGAATTATTTTGTATCAGAAAAATTATTAATTAATAGATTTTTTTTTATATTTGAGGTTTTTTTAATTATATTTTTTAGAATTTTAAATGCTTTTGTAATTTTTGATAAATTATGGAATGATTTTTATTTTTTTATTTCCTTTTACGGTCTATCTTTATTAAATATTTTTTTCCAGTATATATTCTATCCTTGTATTATATTACTATACACTTATGCAGATACTCAATCATCCATAACAAATTAAGAAATCAGTTTGATAGCATTTTATTCCCAATCAACTTTCCATATAACTAATTAATCATAACAACTTTCCATATAACTAATTAATCATAACAAGGTAGGTCATCCACCCTAAAGTGATGTTCGATGTTCATCTCGTGTGTAAGTGCTTTGATCTCTACGTAAATGCCCTGCCCTGATCTCGAGCCATGAAACCTAAGTGCCATGATCTCTATGTAAATGATCTCGAGCTATGAACCAAAGTAGTAACAAGAAGCATAAGGTTATATGGTTTCGCTTTATTATTTATATCGCTAGATGGATTACCTGCTATTCCTACTCAAATCTGCAATTATTGCATTCCGTATAACCCCATTCTAAGTTTCAATTTTTTAATAACACGTTTGCATGCTTCTTCGATATTTAAACAAGAATACACAAAGGATTAGGTCTAAGGAAAAAGAAATCAACAAAGGCAATACCCACACACAAAGAAATCCCCACCAAACCGTGTTTTTATGTCAAGTTTCTGTTTCATAACCATTTCTTCCAAATTACACTACCTGTCATACAATTCGAGTAACCGGGGTTTCAAATGGGTACTACGAACGAAATAGGGAGGGTTTGTCAAAGGGCTGATTCACTGGTTTTTTTTTGTTTTCAATCTGATGGCCAATATCACCCGAATCCCACAGCCTACGGATCCTACCTCGAAGATCGATTAACCATGCCTGCTCGTTTGCACTGTCCATGATTACCCTCTGCCTATTTGTTTACGGAGGCGGCTAAACATGGCACACAGAATGGTGCGTATCAGGGCATTCAGGCGAAAGAAGGTAGTGAATATGTGACCTATATTCCGTACCGAATTCGAAATCGCTTATGAATGTGTCAATCGAATCTTCGGTCAATTTGGCGGAATTTCGATAACTATGATATAAAATCCAATTCCATATCATCGTGGAAGGAAGAAAAACTGTGGTCCAGTTATTTTAAGTTTTGTAACTTCTCCGTGTAGTTATTAATATGTTATTAATGACTAAAGCGTTTAGAATAAATGGTCCTTGTGATTTTATTGTCACGATATCAATTTGGAACGATGAGAGGGCATCTTAGGATTCAATGCAAAAAAAATTCAAAATATTTTCACTCCATTGAATTTAATTTTTGAAGTATCTGAGAAATTTAAAATTAAAATAAATTTATTTGGTTTTTAATAATATCTTTATAGACAAATATAATTTTATTAGACTCTGATAATATATATAGTTAGAATATATTTTTATTATTTTTTGAATTTTTTAATGTGATATGCTAATATTGATGTTAATAAAATGATTTGATATGAAATATACCGAGGGAAAATTCATTGAAATATTGATTTTTTTTATATTTATTAAATTAAATTTAAATATAAAGTTACATTTCTATTAATGGTTACAAAAGATGAAAGTCATTATTTTAATTTATAGAACCAAATAGATTTTAGTTTCTTTTTTTTGAAAAGTATGAGTATGAGAGTTTATTAAAAAACAAAGATGGGATCATGCCATAACCCTCACATTTCTTCAAAATTATTAATATTCCTTGTGGGATTGTGATTGAGCATGGACACTCCATCCAATCTCAAGAAATTACCTTATAACACGAAAATTCCTATCCATACTAGTTAAAAAATTTCTAGAATATTCCCAAGATCAAAATACATTTACATTCCATCCTCACCACTCCCATGATACAAAAATTCCTATCCATATCAGTTAAAAAATTTCTAGAATATTCCCAAGATGAAAATACATTTACATTCCATCCTCACTACTTTTATGATTTAATTACAAGAGGGGTTGATACACATAATTGAGGTAAAAAATTTCTAGAATATTCCCAAGATCAAAATACATTTACATTCCATCCTCACTACTTTTATGATTTAATTACCAAAGGGGTTGATACACATAATTGAAGACCTTTGTGGTTTGAGTTCGAGTTCCACGTTTTTTGTTTAGTTTTTCTTCTTAGAGTGCCTCCTTCATCCTCTTTTGGTACTTCTTGTTTCTTGGATGCTTTTTTCATCTTTCTGATTTTTTTTCTTTCCTAACTAGTCAATACTTTTTCTATATTTTCCTCTAATTTCATTGGAATTATAGCCGTGATTCTCCTTTCGTGCTCCTTATTTCACGAGGAATTGTCCACTTGTTCTAGAACCAAAGAGTTTTGATTGTTGATCTGGGCCCTATATAGAGATTGCTCCTTTTCCATTGAAATCATTTATTTTCTATGTGTTTTTCATAGATTACCCCCTTCTCCTCTTTTGGAGTTACTTCTTCCTCCTATGAATCCTCTTTTTCTTATTGTTTTGTGATGCTTCTCATTTAGTTTCTTCTTGTGATTGAAGGATCTCAAATGGGTTCATTGAGGTTGTGGCTCCATTTCTAGTTGGGATTGTAGGGTTTCTATTAGTCATCAGCTTTCCTTTTCTCTCCCTTCCACCCCCCCGACGTTGGATTTGCCACTGATTTTTGGATTTGCATTCAATTGTTCCCTTTTTCTAGTTTGAACATTCTTACAATCCATCGGAAAGTGCCCATACTCATGACATATCCGAAATTTGAAGGGTTGTTGTTCATAGTCTAAAACTTGGTAGTGGCTCCATCCCCCTATGTCAGATAAATTTATGAGGGAAGCCATTTTTCTAAATCAACTTCCACGAAATCTTTTGCACATGAAAATTGGCATCCCTTGGTTCAACCTGATCCAAATACCTTCCCAAATTTTTTCTTATAACCTTTAAATATTCATCACTACAATATGAAAGCGGGAGTTTAGGTAGCTTTACCGAGACTAGCACTGCATAGGAGATGTCTTCATCTAGGTCAAATTCCAATTACCACTTTTTTAAATGTATTCCTTTAACCCTCGAAAAATATGAGTCGTCGTTAAAAACCATATCTCAATCTTCTTTAAACTCCAAAAGAAAAGGAAAAAAAATTAGTATCGCATGCTTAAAGACAAATTATGTCTTTTATCGTTGGTTTCTAGATTTTATCTGTCCACTCCTCCATAATTTAGCAGATGACACCATTCCTGTAAACTTCACCACCATTGCTTGATTCATAAATGGCAAAGATGTTAAATGGAATCCAATGGTTAAGGCAACAAGGGGTATGTTTTCAACCTTCTTAACAAATATTGATTATGTTTCCTTTGACCATCATTTATTCCTCTGAGAGGCCACTAATGCTTGAAATGTAGTAATATCATCCTAGGGAGAATCCCCCTTTGGGCTAGCCACCATATTGGATTCTGCAAAAAAAAACCATTCGCCACAAGGGTTTTTTTGTTATGATGTGCTTAAAGTTTAACAACTATAATCCTCAAACCGTTCTTGGTTTATAAATATTTTTTTTGGTTGGTCAAATTTTTATACTAATTCGTCAAAATATTACATTGGATAAATGTGAGGCCCATTGCTCTATTGGCCTCACTCCAACCGTATTTGCTAACCAAGAGAACGATACAAAGATGGAGTAGAAATTTCCATGTTTTACATAATCTCCAAAAAAAAAATGACCAGATAGCCTAAAGAACATAGAGAATAAGAAGGCATCCAACAATCATGATAGATCAATGGGAGAAATCAAGTGCAAGACCAACACCTAGAGCAATAGGAGTTCTTGTATCCCTATGAGCATGGAATTCCACATGAGCTAGGTGCACCTCCATCTCATCGAGTCAGTGGTTAGTGCACCTCTAGCGCCCTCACAAAGATGTCAAGTAGTCAGGAATATCCCACCGATTTTGCTGCAAGTCGTTCATGAATGCGATGACCATGATATTTTCATCATGTATCTGCTATCTAATTTCCTCCAAGGTGGCAATTACGCTCTTCATCTGCATGTCTAGGGATTCAATGGATGGTTGTTAGTCAACATGACCTAGCGACGAATCGCAGTCCTGGTCCAACCACCCCACCTAATCAACAACCACAACCCTGGTCCTAGGCCAACTGCCCTACTAAATCAACAACCACATCCCCATCATTCTCCTCTACTCCCGCTTGTCAATATCTATACGCTAGGTAGCCATGAGGCCCCATTCCTATCTGAACCGAATCTTGCTACCTCAACATCCCAAAATTGACAAAAAAACACCAGAAAAGGGACTCAATTGTGACTCAAGCACGAGACCGAAACCGACACATCCCCAGGTCACAACACAGGCATAAGAACTATCAAACCATCCAACTCACATTTCCAAACTATACTCCCAAATTTCCAATAGTGACTCCAACCTTTTGGGGGATTAGAGCTACAAATAGCGAGAGGAGGAATTCCCCCGAGAGGACCACTACAACCAAAAACACACCAAATTCCCATCTCCTAGCACCCAAAAAGCCAAAGCTTAAAGTGACCTTGCTCATTTTTTCTCCACATAAAAGAACCCCTCTAGTGAAAGAAAATGAAACAACATAAGTTACACTCTACTCGCACTAGAATGAAGGAAAGATTTATCGAAATAAAGGTCCATAATAATAAACTTACCAAAGCAGTATCGAGCTTTGTAAATATTGACCAAAGACAAGTCACCCCAGAGTGGACCAACAAGGCGATGTCCCCTACCAATGCTAAATAGATGTAATGTGAGTGTCTGTAAACCTTCTCCCCATGTTCCCACATTGTGGAAAAGGGCTTCCAAATAGGCATGCTCCAATGCAATTCCCACTAGCGAACAACAATGAAAGTAGCCGAATTAACCAAGCGAACGGGCAGAAACAAATTGGCGGCTTGGGCATACTCAACGTCAGTTTTACCACCCACAATATCGCCTATAGCAAGAGTCTAGAAACAAAGAAAATAAACATCCATCTAGGTTTTATACCACTCCTCAGGCTTCTCGAGGTTTCTACTTGCCCAAAGCTAGTTGCCTTGTCTGCCCCTTCTATTTACTGCACACGTTTTTCTCATGTCCCATCCAAACCTGGTGATACTACTTGCACTTCACCCACCCCATCAAGATTATAACTATTGTTTATATTTTATAAATATTCCACATTTTAATATTTAAAAATATCTATTTTAATTATCATTTATTATTAAATTTAATAAATTTAACTAATAATTATACTTTTTTTTAAAATCATTATTAAGATATAATTGTTATTATTAATTTTTTTATTATATATATATTATGAAGAATCTAATAAGAATATAAATGTTTTATTTAATTTATTTTAATTATAATATATATATTATGAATTCTTTTGGAAAAATATCTGTAATTTTATTTTTATAAATAATTATTATTAAATCCATTTATTTTTTAATTTTTTTTGTTAATCACCTAACATTTTATTTTATTTTATTTGGAAATATTACACTATATCTTTTCTACTCCATAAACATTTAAATATTTACCATTACTTACGGATACCATATCTCTCCCTACCATAGTTGTATAACACACCTCTCCATACAATACACATAAGAATAATAGCAGCATTTCCTCGCTTATAAGGAATATCAAATACTATCACCAAAAATTTGAATAATAGCAGCATTTCCTCACTTGCAAGGAATATGAAATACCATGACCAAAAATTTGAGAAAAACATATAGCACTATTGTAGATCCTCCCGTGGCAGGAATATCAAATGCCATCACCAAAAATTTGAAAAAAATATAGCATAAATGGAGATCCTCCCACCCAGACACATTAACGGCATGACGGACACTGTAAAACACAAAATTGAACGGAGAGTATAGAAAGCAGACGACACTATCCCATGCTCAACCAGAAAGATTTAAACGCGTGAAACTAGTACGTCAGTGAATGCTACACTAAAGGAGCATCGTGCCAACATCGCATATAGTCAAAGTAAAAATTCATCATTAGCATAGAATTCATGGCTCGTGCCAACTGGAATATATTGAGGATACTAAGCTCATTTCTGAAGAGCACAATACGAGTAGAAACGCCACAGAGTTGGCCACGATAGAGAAACATGGGGATAACGTAAAGGGTGATAATTGTACAGACATAGTGACAACTCCAAACTTTGAACCCGATCGTTCAGAAAGAATTTTTGTACACACCTAACTTTCGAATGAATATATATATATATATATGAAAGTCGGTTAAGTCAAAACAAATGGCATATGGCGACTGGACAGATGACAGGGTGTTGACAGACGACGAAAGATATCCGAAAATAATGGCTTTTGAAGTCTGCGCCTTAGCACTCAAATTGAAATTGATGAGATGTTATCGTCCAGTCCTATCATGTTCTTCTCTGCAATTTCCCATTGGTAACTTCAGGTTTGTTCGTTAAACTATGCATCATAATCTTGTTGGTCATTTTAAGTGGTAATATGGCCGTAGTCTACCTATTCTATCTTATGGCCGTACTCTATCTGTTCAATGTTTGTCCGCAAGGATATCTTAAAATCATAATCATAAGATGTACTTAATATATCATATCATGTTTCATCTCTATCACTCAAATCAGAAATTTAAGTTGTACTTAGTATCTCATGTGTCATTGTCTATATCATTCAAATAAAATCTAGGTCATCATTTATATGTCTCAAATTAGAATTTAACAAATCTCCTGTGAACTTATAATATATTTTGTTATCTCATATAAGTAACTCCTTTATAAAGTTTAATTTATTTAAGAATAAATGTTTAATAAATATAAAATAATTAATAAAAATATATATAAGGTTATATAGTGTAGATTATATTAATTTTGGGATTTTATTAAAAAGAAATGAGAGATCAAATTTCCTCAATATATTAAAACTTTTTTTAAAACCCAACTGAAATCTACACCTCTCAATACTTTAAATAGATTAAATTTAAAATCACTACTTATATATATAATATTATATATATATATATATATATATATAATATATATAATAATATTAATATATTATGTTTAAAATTAAATTAAAGTTTTCATTTTAATGTATTGAATGAGACAATATATTATATATATATATAATTTATTTTGAATTCATCTTTATTGTAAAATATAATTTGGATTGGAGTAAAATATTTAAATAAACAAAATAATTACAATATTTCATAATAAAAATAAAGAATATTTAATTACAATCCTATAATTAAACTCAAAACGATTTTCTAATAGATGTAAATACATTTTTCAGTCAAATAGTATACTTTAAATATCAAATTTTTTAATTTTCCAAATGAAATAGAAAAAAATTATGCTTTAAATTTTCAAAATCAATATTATATTATAATATAATATATAACTATATATAATATATATATATATATAATCCTATTTAGAATAAAAAATATATAATTAAATTTTAAGAAAATTATTTTGTTTTTCTAAATATTGATATCTAAATTAGAATTATATTTAGAATGAATGTGTAGATAGGATTAGCATTCTCTTTGATTAAAATATATACCTTTAGAAATTAGATATTTTTGAAAAATATTAGTATTAGATGTCATTTTTTGGGATTCAACTCTGTTAAGTAAGTCATTCATTTATGACCATTTCCATGAGAGGTAGTCATAACTCACTAATTCCTAATGATTCTTTAATGGTCCACTTAGCATTCAATATTTATAAATGAGTCACATATAAATGTGTTTAGAATGAATTAGAAGAGTATTTCTTATTTTCTCCCAAGGAAATTACTTGTTTATATATAATGGAGACCCTAATCCTTTATGTCTATTTACAAAAAGTGGGCCTAAATCCATAAGTACTCAATTGCTTAATCAAACCATTTAAAATGCAAACAAATCACACATGGAATGTTTCAATTACGGGAATCAATGCAAAGAGTGACCAATTTTTACCCTTTCAATGATTTTATAATACAAAGCACGGAACAATGGAGCATTTTTCCTTTAATCATCGATTATGATCTTACAAGTACAATTGAAAGCTTCACCAATCCTTCAATACTTGTGTCGATATGAGATGTTCAAGGAAATTATTATGGAATCCAATGGAATCCTTGTGGTGAATGCTAAAGAATTTCTTTGTGATCAACTTAACCTTGTAAACCTAGCGGGACTACCCAATAAGACGTAGTGCTCATTAGTTCGTTAGGTTTCCTATGTCGACCATGAAAGATAACAAATAAGAAATGCATATGGAAAATCCTAAGCCAAAATTTTATTTTCATGAGGTTGGAAATATTATGCAAAGAGTGGCCAAATTTTACCCTTTCAATGATTTTATAATACAAAGCACGGAATAATGAAGCATTTTTGCTTTAATCATCGATTATGATATTACAAGTACAATGGAAAGCTTAACCAATCCTTCAACACTTGTGTCGATTTGAGACGTTCAAGGAAATTAATATGGAATCCTTGTGGTGAATGCTAAAGAATTTCTTTGTGATCAACTTAACCTTGTAAACGTAGCGGGACTACCCAATAAGATGCATTGTTCTTTAGTTCGTTTTAGACACTTATTACGTGGCAGAGCATGCAGATAAATCTAAGAATCACATATACATTGAGAAGGTCCAAGTCGTTGCTAGGGTTAGTCACTTCCATCATCGTAAATTGAGGAAGGCCCTAGAAATGAATAAAATACCCAATAATCTGAATAGAGATGATGGTTGGATTATTAGTAGAAATTGGGTCCCTCTTGAGTCCTCCTAGTTTTTTAGGTTTCTTTTTTGGATTTATTTTGTTTGTTTACTTTTGTATATAGGTATTGGTCTCATTTTTATAGTATTTGTTGTTCATTTATTCTTCCTTAGAGTTTATATTCTTGATCCCTTGTGTTTTCTTAAGTACTTTATCATCCTATTTGTTCTTAAATCTTTTTAGTATTTTTGTTATTTGTTTAATGGGCGTGAGCCCTCTATTTTATTGTTGACCCCATTTTATTTATTGATTACATATATATCTATATATATGTATATATTCTTCTAACTTGTGTATATTTGATTTATTTTCCATTATTTTTTATTTTATTTCCAATTAATTATTTTATTAATGAAAATGATCATGTCTCGATTAAGGGTGTTTTGAAGTCATTTTTTTAAGTTTTGACTTCCCTCCTTGTTTGGAGTTCAAACTTTTAATTTTTTTGATTCCTGATTTATTTATTTACTTCTCTTCGATTATTTCCGAGTAATAGAATTTTTTAATAATATTTGATTTTAATAAATTAATTGAAATATTATTTTTCAAAAAGTAGGTGTTTAACCATTACTTAATAGTATTTGTTTATAATATACTAATAAATTAATAACATAATTTAAAGATTATTGTTCAAATATAGCCATTACTTGAAGTTATAGTTTCTACATAGCTCTCTATTTAAGTCTTTGCCATGGTCAGATGGTCCTAATGATGAACTACACTTGTTGGTTCAAAACGTGTCTACCAAAAATTTTTGTTATGTGATTTCTACCGAAAGACTTTTCTTAATTCATTATGGACTAAAGAAGCCTCAATTCAAAAATCTCAATTTTGTTATACAAAATTACAGTTAATAATTTAAAAATATTTATGATTCTATTTATCTTAAAATTACCCTCAATTGATTCAAAAGTGTCATAAATTTTTTATTTCTTCCCATTATTATTTATAGTGTATTTAATAAAAAGATTATAAAAATTTCAACATTATTCTTAATGTTGTAAACCCTCTTTTCATGGTTCTCATGTTACTTCCCTTTTTTTATGTTATTGTAAAGTCAACTATTGGGATGTGTTTTACCTACTATTTTTCAATGCAATTATTTTTAAGTACTCAATCTTTAAAAGATAGGATTATGTGCATATATGAATTTGATGTTGAATTTTAATTCTTGCCACTATTATCTTAACAACTCTTTAAAAAAAAAACCATAGACTATACATTATATAACAACGCTGCATAGCTAGCGTCCCTATTGCATAGTTTGATTTAGTTACTAGTTTAATTTGTGATGATGATGATGATGATGATGGTTGACATCCACTGAGACCAAACTTTGGTCTATCGGACCTAAAAAAACAAAATATCTAGTTTGATTTAATATTTTATTTCTATGCTCAAAAAGCTTTGAGAGAAGGCTCCCGAGCTCACTATAATTTTTACATTGTAAAAGGTAAGGAAGGTCAGTATTGTGACAAAGATTATGAAACTAAGATCTAATGTGGTTGTACGCAGGGCACTCTAAGAGGAAGTGGTTCTCATCCTCGATGTTCATATTCTCACATAGATGACAGATCCTTTCCATCTATGGTGTTTTAGGGACTGCCCAACGACCTGTTTCAGTATGGAGCTCATGAGAATTCGTTCTAATCTTTTTTTATATTAATTTTCCTTTTTGAGCTAATTAAAATAGAGAGATACTTTTGATCTTCTAGGGTGGGGTTGATGACCTTCCTATAATAGCTTAATTTTCTTTAAGCTGCTAAATATTTCTCAGACCACTTTTTTTCTTTGAACTTAGAAGTAACAATATCTTTAATGTTATTAATGTTTTGCAATGCATCATTCTGGTTGATCTCCCAATAGTTTAACCAGGCCCTTGTGCCTTTATACCACCCCGTTTGAGCCTTAGGTGGTTTTGGCTGGAATTTAAAGCTAGCTCAGGAAGTCTATGGTCTCCTATGTTATTGAGTTTATGCTTGTACAATAGAAGCCTAATCATAGCTAGGCTCTCGATGGGGGAAATACCTACTTCTACAAGAAGAATAGGATAGGGTGTATTATTTTTAATTTTCAGGTTATAAGTTATAAAACACTTCTGGATTTGCCCAATTTTTCTCCAGGATTCTCTAGAGATGCTACAACCCCAAACCTCACATCGATATAAGATAACAGGAGTGACTAAATTTTCAAAGAGGAACTTCTTTTTATCCCACATTACGAGGTTTGTTGTTTTACAATTATTTTCAAGACAAAAATAAGCTTTCCACCCCCCATTAATCCTTTTCTCAAAGCTATAGTTCCAGTTGAGCTTGTGATGGATATCAATTCCTAGGTTCTTGTAAGAATACACTCCCTCCAAGTTATTATTGTCATACACAAAATTAGCGTAAGTGTCCTTCTTCGATTTGATAATCATAAATTTTGTTTTGTCAGTGTTAACAATCATACCCATGGTAGAGAAGAAATCCTTAAGAAGCCTAAGTTGTTTATCAAGATCAGATGGGCACCTTGCGAGAAGAACAATATCGTTAGCATAGAGAAGAAGGATGATGACTATCCCAGCTAAGATCGTGCTAGAACATCCTGGTTCCTCTAAATAGCCTTTGAGCTTGTTGATGTAAATGCCAAATAGGGTGGGGGGGAGTGGGCAACCTTGTTGAACTCCGATATTACACTTAATATCTTTTGACCACCCCTCATTGCTCTTTAGCTTGGAAATTACCTTCTCGTATAACTTTATAGCGGCAACTCTCAACTCGAAAGGAACCTTTAGCTCTTCTAATCTTTTCTAAAGGTTGTTTCTAGGAACCGTATCGAAAGCCTTTCTAAAGACCACAAAGCAACATAAGAGATTGGATTTATCATTGTGACATTCCTCCTCAATTATCTTAAGCGTAATGAGGTGGCCTACTATTGAGTGATGCTTTCTAAAACCTGCTTCACCTTTAGCCTGCTTACCTTCAATTTCAAGCCATATGCTTAACTTCTTTTCCAAAATACTACCATATAACTTGGTTAAGAGAGGGCTAATCATAATTGTCTAATAATTAGAGGGGTTATTTGTATCCCCACATTTAAAAATAGGGATAATGTGGCTCTTAGTCCAAGGTTTAGGGAACCCTTGCTTGATTGAAAAGCTTTCGGATATGAGGGATGAGGACAGGACCTCCAATTTTTAAGATTTCTACCTGGTAGCCTTCAATGTCCTTAACTTTGCCATTAGCTAGGCAATTAACACCAAGCTCAATGTCTTCTAAAGAGAAAACTTCTTTCGTTGTGAGAAAAGTTTCCAAGTTATCCATGTCATTTGGAGATTCATAAAGCTTTTTAAGATAGGAATTCCAGTCATGAAGAGCGATTTTATTATTATCTTTAGTTTTCCTACTCAGAATCTACCTCCAAAATTTCTTAGGAGCTACCTTAGAGAGATGTAAGAGATTCTCCTGTCTTTGACGAATGTACTACCTATTTTTCCTTTTAGTTAGGGATCTGTATATTTTTATCTTATCCATTTTAAGAGATTCATCAACAACGTCCTTAATTAATGTGATATAATTAGTTTTCATTAAATTTATTAGTTAAAATATTTATCAAAGTAATGTTGTTGTCTTGTTGTTTTTTTCCAAGATGTGATATAACAATCTTTCTTTTTATTTTTATGGGTCATCCACCTAGCCAGTTGGTTCAAGAACATACTCTCACTGCCTACATAAAATTCGATGAGATGATTGATTGATTGCTTTGTAGACATATGATGTTTATTGGTAGGAGTATTCAATGTCCTATACGAGATGATTGATTTATGTTTATTGCTAGGAGTATTCAATGTCCTACTTTCACTGTGTGCATAAAAATTCTACGAGATGATTCATTTATTGCTTTGCAGACATTGATGTTTATTGCTAGGAATATTCAATGGTGTGTGTACTCATAAAATTATTATGAAATTACATGAAATAAGTGAATACCAAGGCCGGTTCTATTTGGATGTCATGATTACGAAATAAGACCCAATGCATTTAAGCCAATAAAAAGAAAGCAAAAAATTAAAAATAATTTAAAAAAGAAATAATTTTTTTTATAAAATAAGTCTAGTAAAGTGCCATTTAATTTTTAGTCCAACAATGAAAAGTGTTTATCAAACACTACTAGAAGTAGGGTAATAAGTAAAACTATCCGAAAATAAACTAAAATGTAAATCTATAAAAAAAAATTAAAAATTTAAATAACCAAATAAAAATAATGAAGAAAATAAATTATTTAATTATATATAAACTATTATTAATCATAAATAATTTAAAATATTTTATTGACAAATAATATTATAAAACAATAAATAACAATTAATAAAAATATATTATATATAACCCAAAAATTAGCCCAAACTATTCCCTCTTACAAAAATTATATATATACGTCATTTTTTGTTTTTAAAATAAAATAAATAAGATTTCTATAATTATGAAAAATATAATTAATGAAAAATAAAATCAATTAGGCATATTCTCCTAAGTAGGTGGGAATTCCAATTCCAAAAAACAATTAGATAATGCATAACTTTTTTAATTAAAATAATGTGTGGGAATAATAATTGATTTATAACCAATGACTTTATTAATCAATGACTTTATTAATTAATTAAAGAAATTTTATTATCGATTGATAGTAAATGTAGTTGGGAGTTTTTATTATTAACATTAGTCACTTTGTTTTTCATTGTTGCAATGCACATATCTTGTCCATGATAGAGTCTCATGCTACCTAATGCCAACAAATAGAGAAATTGTTTAATAAGCCTTAACATTAATGTAGAATTATCATATCAATATTTATATGAATTGACAATTGCTGATACACCAACATCATGACACAATAATACCCAAATTCATTTAACTAATCAAAATGCGGAAAAATAAAAAATCAAATTATTTTAAAAATAAATTAAATTAATTTCTCGTCTTCATTTTAAAAAATATTGTGAAATTTTCGAGTCAAATTGAAATTCAATCATATATCAAATACGTTATACTGCCACCGAAAGAGCAATAACAATGTATCAATGGATTTGTTATCTAAAATATACCATTTAAAATATGTTAGGATTTAATGGTGTCGAATATAACACCATATTAGGAATATTGTTTTAATAATGGTTATTTTTAAAAACATTATCAAGTCTATTTTCGCCTATTAAAAAAAGGGAGACACATCGGTGCTTAATTCTATATCAATTGGACCAATGCATGTCACCCACTACCTCACTTATGGTCATTGGGGAGATCTTTTGGTCTCATGCTCCTCCCGTGGACTGCACATAAATATTGTTTAGTTTTTTTTTTTTTTTAATGGTTTTTAAATATATTTCATGATTTGGGAATTGCAATATGAAAGATTTTTATTTTTATAAGATGGATAATATAAGATTAAAGAAAAGTTTAGAGTAATGAAAATAAAACGAAAGTTTGAAGAAACTATTTTTTATTTCAGCGTAAAAGATGGTAAAAGTTTATATTTTGAGTCTCGAACAAGATTATTTTCAAAATTGATGAGCCTTGTTCTAGATTCGAAACCTGTGAAATTTCTGAGCTTTGAATGCCAAAAATTGTACCAAAAAATCTCCAAACTACAAAAGAATGTAAAAAATTTAAAGAAATGATGAACCTGTGAAATTTCTGAACTTTGAATGCCAAAAATTGTACCAAAAAAATCTCCAAACTACAAAAGAATGTAAAAAATTTAAAGAAATGATGGTTTTATTTTAAATTTTATTATAAATATATCTTTTCTAGACTTTTCACCAATATCATTATACATTTATTGGATATTGTGTAAGGACAGAGAATAAAGGAATAAATTATCACTATTAAATATTAAAATTATAAGTAATATGAATGATGATGAATTAGTGTTTTTATTTGGAGTGACATTCCACCTTATGATAGGGGAAGTATTTTTACAAAACAAAGAAACACATAGTGGAAATAATTTTTTTCACAACTACCAAAAATAAAATAGAAATAGAAATAGAAATAATGTTTAAATGTTCTTTCCATTTGTACTACAAAGTCAAGTTCAATGATTCTAGGAAATAATTTATAAATTTTATGAGACTTGTAATAATGAAAGTATACAATAATAGTAACAAAATAAAAAGTATTGTTACTAGACATATTATTTTGTAAAATGCATATGTTAATATAAAAAATAAGCAAATTAATATATGGTTTATATTTTCTTTTAATATAAAAATAATAATAAAAATATTGTATTTTTTTTTTCTTTTGTTAAGCTTGGTAGTCACTTCTTTTTCATTATAAAACAAGTATGGAAGTTACACCCATATAGATCATGTTTAGTTGGTCTCAACTTGCGCCAGCGGAAAACCAAGTCTCTTGACCACCTAATAGCATTTTAAGTCATCCGGTAGCAAGAAATACTTAGTCTATATATCCATGCTATATAAACTTGAGTATCATGCACAAACCATATCTCTTCTCTCCTCTTCTCTTCTCTCTCTCTCTCTCTATATATATATATTATTTATATATATACACTACAAACTGTAAATTAAAAGCTATCCAGATGAAAACTAATCAAAAAGGGACTAAGATTAAACTTTCTATTCCTCCTGTTTGGTCGATGTCAAGGCAACAAGGGTCGGATCTTTCACATTGGAGCCTGGCAGATCAATCATCATGGACATGCATGGGAAATGTTTCTCTTTATGATCTAGATGACCATTCTATTTCTGTAATTGAAATTGTACTTTTTGAAAGTCCTATTTATAATTTGGAAAGTCCTAGACTACAATCATCTAGATTTGCTCCATGGCCTCGCCGAAGAGGCATTTCATGAGCCAATACATATAAATGGATTGTTTTCATTACGTCTCTCGACCTCTGGTGTGTCCCATGTCTAGAACCAGGATCTTCCAATCCTCTGTGTCTAATGCCTCCACACTCGCTTGACGATTTATATCTTCCTCCCATTCTGCTATCAACCATTTGATTTCCCCTACAGTGCCACCAACATACGTAGCCACTGCTTCCCGTGTCAGATTGGCCATGGGCTTCTTGCTATGAGGTTTGCCCATGATGCTTGGCTCAACCTCAGCCTCGCTCCCCCGCAGTCTCTTCTCGTGACCCTTGGTAGTCGCTGCTCGACCCATAGCCTCAATACCTCTATACCTTCTAGATACCTCCAAATGTTGTCCATAGAAAAACCTCTGTGCTTTTCTTGCATAGGGAAATCTACCTCCTGACTAACCTACTGTGGGTGGAAGAAACCATAATTTGCAAAATGTTAATTTTTGTATTGCCTTCATCCCACAGTTCTGACAATGAAACAAATATGTCACCCGCGATTTATGTGCATAACCATCGAGCATAAGGGACCTCCACTCAACACTCCCAAGACACCCCTCTATGACCCCTTCCTTACTTGTGTTGTGACCGTGGTCTTGGAAGAGAGTTGCAAGGCCACTGACCAAGCTTGTAGCCCAGAGGCCAAGCTTATAGGAACCACACCCCTCATCTCCTTTTCCCCTCGGTGACTACCTCTACCACCATTCCCCCTAACTTAGCCTCCACTTAGCGTGACTCCAATCATCCCCACAACACAACATCTAAACCCTAGCACCGACAAGGCACAATGCCCATAGCTTACTAGCCAGCCCCCTTCCTAGCAGTTGGCTTAAACTAGCCTGGCCAACATTCCGTACGTGTCGATTCCCCCATTTCAGAAGACCCTAACCCACAACAGTTTCCCCCCAACTAACGCTCCTTAGGGGCTTGGCATCAAAGCATTTCATGAACTCGAGTCATCTCATAGCAATGAAAATTTCCGCTTCCCTGCCCTCGAACCCCATATTTTCTAGGCATACAATAAACAATAATTCACTCAAGAAAACTCCCTCCCATCCCATCACTATAATCCCCATGCGAGATAATAAAATGCAAAACTTGAGAGACACCCTAGGAGACCCCTAGACCTGGAATTATTCCCACAGACCGCCTCCTCCAAGCTAATTCCGCACCCTAGTTGCTCACCCACACCAAACCTATGTTGCATGCAAGCTCTAGTTACTAGAGCAGACGTAGGGAAGCATTATAGAATATAGGTTGAGCTAGTGAACATACCTGATAATCCACATTTGTAGATGTTATATCTCCTCGCCTTCCTGACATTGCTCCTCCTCTTTAGCTGTCGTCACCTCTATGCTTACACCCCTAAACTATTCTCCCTATTTGTGGTCAGTAAACTCAACTGCATGCAAATGTCACCTTCCCTCCTCGTGCTTGCCTTAAGCCTAGCAACGACCACTAGGCCTTGCACTTCAAACTTGTGGGAGGTGGTGTCACCATCCCTTTCTATCCTCTTCATTATGACAACCTTAATGGCTATGTCTACCAGCTCACACCCCGATCGGGGGTAAAAATTATTATATTTTTAACTTTTCAAGAAGACTAATAAAATTAGAACGAAAATTGACCTATTATATCAAACATAAGAATATGGATATCAAAAGGTATACAAGTACCTGGTAAAAATATATGAACATAGTTGCAAGGAAGAAGTAATCATCAAAATAACAACATTCATGTAACATACATATTTATTGATTTTGTTTTTATATAAAGATAATTTAATTATAGAATGAAGAATTTTTTTTAAACTCTTCTTATTGCAAAGAATAAAACAAAAACACATTCACCAAATAAAATTTGATAATAAGAAATATAAGGATGATCTTAAAGTTTATGAGTATTTAATGCATTTTTTTAAGATTCCATATTTGATATGATGTATATTATTAATTATTTATAGACATCTACGAAAGTTTTCTAGTAGGTGCTAACATAAAAAAAAAAAGATCCATTTGAACTTTTGATTAACACTTAATTAAGTATTTGTTGTACATATATGTTAGCTTTAATGAGATAATTTGTAAATAAGTATGGTTTTTTACTTCATTTTATGATAAATTAGGAGAAAACCTTTACTATATCTATGTAAATAACTATGGTTTCTTAGTTCCTTTATTTTATAATAAATTAGGAGAAAAGCTTTACTATATATGCTATATCATGACATACCAAATTCCTGTACTAAGTGAATCCAATTAAATATATCTTGAGAGATGGTAAGAGCCATGTTTTTGAAAAAATGTGTATTATTTATAAACCAATCACTATTAAGGTATGTTTTTTTTATGCAATTAATGTATATTACATTGTAAATGTATATACATAGTACATATTACCTCTATGATTGTAGTTGGAGTATGAAGGAGTGCAAAATCAAGTTCAAGTAAATCAATAAAACATTTAAATAATCTAAATACAATATCACATGTTAATGATGAAATTAATTGTTTGAGATATAAATGATTATCTAAATTGAATATTACAAATTGTATATGATTCAATATTTATCTTCAAGTAGGCATTTTGTCTAAATTAGTTAACAAAGTGTTACTAATAATTATAACAATTGTTATTGACAATTTAAATATCGTACAACTTTATGCTCTCCTATTTTATAATAAAAAAGATCTCTTATTCAAAAAATGATAAAATACATTTCATACTCTATTACAATATTATTTAGCGTTGTAAAATTTCATATTATTGACTAAATACCTAGATGATTTACATTATTAAGATAAATGATTAGATATATAGATGGTTTAATCGATGGTATGAAACCCTAGCTGCCGCTGCTCTGCCCCTGCTGCAGATGTACAGACCTGCATCTCTGCAACCTGGCACACACATCCCTGCACGGTACTTCTGGATCGACAATCATTAAAAGTTTGGTCGCTAACTAACAATGGAATACCCGGCGGGAGGGACGGGGTCCGTTCCTCCCCCACCTTCCTCATCACGGCAGATGGAAAATGAAGCGGCTTTTGCTCCCCTGTTCTCTTACGGCAAAGTCGCTGCACGATTTCAGAACTCTGGAAACGAACGAAGCAAGGAACCAATCCATGATAGCGAGGACTTCCCGATCATTGATGATCAAAAGGACACAGATCAGGGTGCGTCACAACCAAAAGCGAAGTCAACCACATGCATTCCAAAGGCTAAAGAACGTATTAAAGTTGAGTTACCAAGCCATCGTATCAATGGCGAAATACAATATCTAAAAGATCATGCACTGATTGGAAAGTTTTTGGGTTTCTGGCCTACTGAGAATGCCCTTCATGGTTGGATAGAATCCAAATGGAAGCCCAAAGGACAAGTCTCCCTGTTAATAGGACCCAAGGGTTTCTTCACAGCTATCTTTCACTGCCTGGAAGACAAAACCAGAGTATTTGAAGGCGGCCCATACTTCTTCAATTCCTCGGGTCTATTCCTTCGCGATTGGAAGCCCCGATTCAACCCAGGTATAGAGGATCTCAGTCATGCTCCAGTCTGGATCCGCCTGTATTCCCTGCCCACCGAATACTGGAAAGAATAAACATTAAAGGACATTGGTAACAACATCAGCACCTTCATCAAAGTAGTTGAGGATACAAAGTACCGAAGATTCACTTCATATGCCAGGATATGTGTCCAGATGCAGCTCAAAAAAACCCTTGCATACTCGGTAAGTCTCTTCCATGATGATTTTGAATGGCTTCAACCTTTAGACTATGAACACATTCCCTTTCGTTGTTGCAAGTGCCATGAGCATGGTCATCTCTTTAGGGAATGCCCCTTGAATGCCCAGACCCACGTTGCTTCCAATGAAACTCCTAAAGATTCAGATGGATTCACCAAAGTAATTGCCCGCCGAAGGCATGAAAAAAAGCATCCGGCTGCCCCCTCCAGCCCCAAAAAACCTGAATCCTAGAACCAGTTCCAAATCCCCACCCCTCATGAATCTTGAGATAATCCCTCAAAAGCCCCTCAATCTTCTTGCGCCCCTCCATCCACCTCCTTTCATCCCCACCCAGAGGTGGATCCCTCTCCCCCGTCGTCCTCAAAGCTCCATCCCTCCGTGGAAGAGAGTATCAAGGAGTCAGCCGCAGACCCTCATGCCTCTAACATGGACTTGGATGTAACCTTAGCTTTAAGTTTGCAAGAAGGTATCTCAGATGATCCTCAGGACACCCCTATCAATATGGAGGAAGATCCAGAGATGGTAAGTCTAGATGGGCTAGATATCCTCACACTGGAAGCAGCATGTAAGCAGAAAGAATACAACGCCATCCCCCCTGGGAAATAGATAGATTGGAAGGGGTTCTCATCAAAGCACAAACGAGCAAATGTTTGGGCATACAACCAGGCAGTCTCTGGGACGGAAATAAAATCCTCAAAGAAGCAAAAAAAAGAGGACGCAAGACGGAACTACAGAGAACCATTATCCTGGGCGAGATCTTAATAGAATCGGGGCGATTCCCAAAGTTGACAAAGTACTACAAACCCAAACATCAAAGTTCCTCATGAAGCTCATCTCTTGGAACATGAGAGGGCTCAACAGCCCCTCCAAACACCGAATGTTAAAAATCATGATTCAATCAGAGAAACCAACTGTTGTTTTTCTACAGGAAACTAAAAGTACCAATGTCATTCTTGAAAAAATCCTTCGCAAAACCTGGCCAGGCAGCAGATCTGTCTCTGTTGATGGGCTAGGTGCCTCAGGAGGACTAACTATAGTCTGGAATCCGCAGTCCATTACACTTCAGGACTTTCATGCTTCACACAACTTCATTCAAGCCTCATTTCATATTCTGGGCACGGAAGTACATGGTCTACTTACCGACACATACTTCCTGCAGGATTTGCATCAAAAATTAGAAGTGCTGGAAGCCCTCACAGCACTCAATGCCAATAGACTACACCCTCTCTAGATAAGTGGGGGCGACTACAATATCATCACCAGCCTAACGGAAGGAAAAGGTGGTAGGATGAAACTAGAAGAGGATAGCACAGGCCTCAAAGAATTCATACAAAACAACCAACTCATAGATCTGCAAACATCAAATGGTTTGTTCACTTGGACAAACAAACAGAGAGGACCACACCACATCGCATCCAGATTAGATCGCTTCCTCATTTCAGACAATGCAATTCATTTGGGTGGAGCGCTTCATGCATCTATCCTGCCCCAAGGAGTTTCAGATCATTGGCCCATTATGCTCCAATGGACAAGTCCAGGTAAACAATCCAATCGCCCCTTTCGTTTTGAATCCTTCTGGTTCACTAACCCAGACTTCAAAAGAACGGTGCAAGCTGTTTGGAAGTCATTCACTCCTCCAACAGGAGCAAAAATGTATCAATTCCAACAGAAGCTCAGACACCTCAAGCAAGCAATTAAGGCCTGGAACAAATCAAAATTCGGCAACATCCTGGATGCAAAGAAAAGTCTGGAGCAGATCATGTGTGATCTCCAGCAAACCATCATCACCGAAGGCAGAACAGAAGAATTAGCTAACAAAGAGCACTCCCTCTGGATGGAGCTTGAAACCCGAAGGTTACAGGAGGAAATCCTATGGAAGCAAAAGTCACGCATCAGATGGATAAAAGAAGGTGAAAAGAATACCAAATTCTTTCACCACTCCACTATTCAACGCCGAATGCATAACAACATCGCATTCATCAACAACAATCAAGGGGACCGAATAGAAAAGCACGAAGACATTGAGAAGGAATTCAGAGATCACTTCCAGGAAGCTCTTAAAGAACGACAAGGAAGCCGTGAAGCAGCCATTAAAGCAGTAACTCAGCATATTCCAAAGCTAATCACTGAAGATCAAAATAAAAATCTCCTGAAACAAGTCATCATGCAGGAGGTCGAAGAAGCTATGGCGCAACTCAAAGATGGTAAGGCACTTGGACCTGATGGTTTTACTGCTAACTTCTTTCATGAATTTTGGGATCTGATCAGCTCGGAAGTCTGGGACTTAGTGGAAGAATCCCGCTCCATGCATTGGGTCCTTCCCTCCCTCAACTCCACATTCATAGCTCTTGTTACCAAAAGTAAAGAAGCCAATACGCCTGACAAATTCTGGCCAATTTCCCTTTGTAATGTCATCTACAAGCTCATTTCCAAGGTTTTGGCCAATAGACTCAAACCCCTCCTTCCTCTTCTTATTCTACCGGAACAAACAGGGTATGTCGAAGGCCGTCCGATCATGGATGGCATAATCTTATCTAATGAAGTAATCCATTCTAATAAATTATATCTTATAAATTGTATCTAGCTAAAAACATATTTAATCACTACTCTCATAAGTCAACATAGTCCTGTTTGGAGACTTGATCATATCAACTATGTAACATATGAGTTTTTGCTGATATAAGATTTCAAATTTACATTTAAAAAAAATCTCCAAATCATAAAATAAAATATTTGGACATGTTTTTTAAATTATAAAAGCATTTATTCCCTAAAGTTGGGAAAAAATGTGAAATGAAAATCGAAAGTAAAAGTTATGAGAATTGTGAAATGAGGAGAGAAAATATAGCTCTAGGTTGGGAGCGGGGGGAGACGCGCAGCCAGGGTTTCTGAGAATTTCAGTACTTGCTCCTAATGGAGGGCCATAGAGGAGGGAGCTCCACTCCTTCCTACAAGGACGCCGTTGCCAACAGAGGCAAGTCCCTACTGGGTAATGTCATAGGTTTTGTGGAAGAAAAATGAAATAATGAATAGGAGACAGATGAGGCCAGGCCCAAGGAAAATTGCAGAACTAAATATAAGGAGGAAGAAGACAAAAATCAGGGAACAGGGGACAATAAAAAAAAATGACCGTGTAGACCCAACATGGAGATCACTCCTAGAGTAGTGTTAAATGATCTTGCACTCTAGGCGCACAGGGAACATATGGGGACTTACGCTATAATCTATAAATTCATGGGACTATGGCCCACTGAAAAGGCTCTATAGATATGGATCAAGTACCATTGGAAACCCAAAGGAAGCATCGATCTTCATCTTGGGTCAAAGGGATTTTTCATCATGGTGTTCACAAACATCGAAGACAAAGACAGAATATTCGAAGGAGGAACCTACTTTTATGTAGTAGTTGGCCTCTATATGCAGCTTTGGATGATGAACTTTGTTCCAGAGTGGGAGACTTTCACTTCGGTACCTATGTCGGTAAGGCTCTATTCTCTACCTCTTGATTACTAGCAAACTGAATCGCTTGCTACCATTGGCAAAAAACTAAGTCGTTTTTTCAAAGCCTCGGAAGTGACAAGAAGGGGAAAATACACTTCCTGTGCAAGGATCTTTGTAGAAATGGATCTATCAGGAGCCCTTGCGGATGAAGTTAGCCTGGAAGTTTCTGATGAGGAATGGGTGCAAAATGTGGACTATGAGCATATCCTATTTAGATGTCATAAATGCCACGAACATGAACACTTGTTCAGAGATTTCCCTCTTAGCAGAGCAAACAATAAGAACAAATATAATGCAATGAAGGACACAAAAAGCTTTCAGAAAGTGGAAAGTAGAGGAAAAGAAGGTAAAAAAGGACCAAAGCAACATTGTCATGTGGGTCAAAAGGCCAATCAAAATAGGTATCAATCACTAGAAGAGAATGAAGAAATGGAAAATGAAGACCAATCTATGGAGGACCGTCCTAATGAAAAGGAAAAGGAAGAAAACTATGACCCAAAACAAGAGATTAGTAATAAGAAAAAACTATAATGAGTGAAACAGAACTAGAGATGGATCAGGAAATGACCCAGAGTGAAACATATCTAGAGGACCATGAACTTCAAGAAATTCTAGATAAGGAACACCTAGATCTGGAAGGGTTCTTGATGCAGGGAACCACAGGAGGGATAGATTCACTACCCCAAGAAGACTGCAGCAGAAGACAGTAGTTGTTTTTATGGAAAACTCAGGAAAGGGTGTTAGATAAAGGAAAAAACATTGATAAGCAGGAGTACAGAGCTGTGAAAACAATGAAATCAACTCCAGGATTAGCTACTAGAAATGCAGAAAGAAGAGGGGTAGGAGAAAGCAAAAGGACCTCTTGATGGAGTGTGGAAAGTTAATGATAGACTTGGGTAAGATAAAAGACCTAACCAGTTACTCCTTTACAAATCTTTAATTATGAATCTCACATCCTGGAATATCAGAGGTGTAGGTAGTAAAAGAAAACAAATAATGCTTATTTATAGAATGAAACAAGAAATGTCAGATATGATCTTCATCCAGGAAACGAAATGTTTGATTAAGAAAATAAAACTAATTGATAGCAAATGGCTCAATAGATTTGAGTTTCTAGAGGTTAAAGTTGAAAACACAGCGGGGGTCATTCTCACTCTTTGGAATCCCCAAAAAGTTAGCATAATAGATGCAGAGGCATCTAGAAATTACTTATCAGTGGTCATTCAACCAGTGGGGGTTTCAAACACCTTCTTGGTCGCAAATGTTTATTGTCCTCAAAGAATAGATGACAAACTCAAATTGCTAGAATCTCTAATAGATCTTAGGAATAGATAGGCTGGAATTAGTTGGATCATGGGAGGTGATTTTAATATGATCAAATCTCTTTAAGAAAAAAAGGAGGTACCAGAGTGCTAAAAAAAGACTCCTTAGCATTCCAATCATTCACAAATGATATGAAAATGGTTGATTCAGGATTGAGCAATGACCTTTTTACCTGGAACAACAAAAGAGGACGTGAGGCACAGGTAGCCTCTAAATTAGACAAGTTTATGATATCAGAGGAGCTTATGCTTATAGATAAAGAAATAAGAGCAAGATTTCTTCTCTTTGGAGGTTTCGATCACTAGCCGATTAAATTGGAAATCAAGGGTAAGGTTTCTCCCAAGAATAAGCCCTTCAAATTTGATAATATCTGGCTCTCCCACCTGGACTTCACCAGTAACATTGAAAAATGGTGGTCTGAAGATGTGAAATTCCAGGGATCAAAAACGTACCTCCTTCATAAAAGACTAAAGCATATCAAGTTCAGGCTTAAAGAATGGAACAAGAAGGATTTTGGTAACATTTTTGTGAACAAAAAATCATTGGATATCAAAATTTGGGAACTCAATCAGGCACTGATCAAAGATGGCTTCGACAAAGTCGAAAGTGATCAGGATGATAAACACCATCAAGAATGGGAAAATTTATGCAAACGAGAGGAAGTATTTTGGAGGCAAAAGTCGAGAGTTCAATGGCTCAAGGAAGGAGAGCGGAATACAAGGTTTTTCCAAAAATCCACTATGGCTAACAAAGCATCCAACAGAATCTCTATGGTAAAGGACAAGAATGGGGAGGTTCAGAACACTCATAAGAATATTGAAGCTGTACTGGTTCAGTATTTCCAAAACATCACTCGGGAAAATAATCTAGACATCGATCAATCCATCAAGGAAATTACAAGTCATATCCCTAAGCTGGTGTCTAGAGAGGACAATTTTAACCTTAATAGACCTGTTACTAAAGAGCAGGTCAGCGAGGATCTCAAAGAGATGTAGAATTGCAAAGCACTAGGCTCGGATGGTTTCAATGTGGATTTTTTTAAAGCTTGTTGGCATATTGTCAAACAAGATATTCTGAATGTGGTGGAGGATTCTAGGGGTAGAAAAACTATCCTAAAAGCCCTCAACACCTCCTTCATCTCCTTGATCCCCAAACAGGATTCAGCTCAAACTGCAAATAAGTACAGACCCATAGCTTTATGTAATGTGGTATACAAGATAATATCCAAGGTAGTGGCTAATAGACTAAAACCTCTCCTTCCTTCTTTAGTGTTAGAGGAACAATCAGGTTATGTGGAGGGTAGACAAATTTTAAATAACATTATTCAAGCCCATGAGGTGGTTCACACCCTTACCAGTAAAAGGCAGGCAGGGATGATCATGCAATTGGATGTTGCCAAAGAATATGACAAGGTGAATTGGATTTACATCAAGAAGGTTCTCACTGCCTTTGTCTTCGACCACAACTAGGTCAAATGGGTCATGGCTCTGGTGACTACTTCCAGCTTTTCAATTTTGGTGAATGGTGGTGGGCTCCAGTATTGTAGCAATAATGTTGCAACTCCTGGGACTCCCTTCTTTACTTTTATCAACCCGGTAGTTTGTAACAAACTTTGAAGTGATGGTGTTGTATGCACAATTACTAGCTCTTGTCTCGGTTGTCACTTGGTCAGCTAGCACAAGTCCGATAGGGGCTTAAGCCAACTTATATGAGCTCTGAGAAGAATCTTTTTAACTGATGGATGGAAGCTAACTCAAAGGAAGCTAATCTACTTGCAGAAAGAAACTAAAAAGCTGAAAGGAAATGCAAACCCTAGCAAACCCTAATTTTACCAGCTAGCCCTACTGATGCAAGAAAGAGGATACAATCTACTTGAAAGAGATGCTATTGACTTCTAGGAAGGTAAAATTCATGTGTCTAAGCTACTTCTATAGTAAAATCTGAAGAAAACATCTTTTTGTATTTTTGGGTAAGTTGTTAGAATTATCATGCATGTGCTTTAACTGGCTTTTGACTATGCAGAGGTGGATTGGCGAAAGGAAATGCTTGCAGGAGGTTGGGAAGGTTAGAAGAGGGCCTAAGAGGTCCCTAGCACCCTTCCAGAGAGTTTACTAGTGTTTGGATATCAAGAAACCACTTTCGTGAGCTTCTACAGGAAGTTTGCAGGGGTTCTATAGGATGTTCTGTAATTTCTACAGGATGTTCTATCATTTCTACATGATGTTCAGAAAGGGGACTTTGGAGGGTTGATGGAGGAAGAAAGGTGAAGAAGTGGGTATGGAGGTGAGATAAGGGTGTGAGGAGGTCCAGGACATGGTGGATGGAGCTGAGGAGTGGTGAGGATGGTTGGATTTGTTCAAGGAGGGGTAGAGCAATGTTGCACAAAAATATGGAAATTAGGGCAAAGTGAGAGAATGTGGCAAATGTAAGGCGAGAATTTGAGTTAGGGGATGGAGCATATGGGATTGATGGAGTACGGGTAAATGGAGATGTATTATAGGTGCTCTGCAAGTTATTGCTCAAACTGAACAAACAAGGATTCAGAAAATCAAGGACCTAGCTACTTTAACCTAATCTGACCTAGATAACAGCAAAGAAAATGAACATAAGTTTATTTGCAATGAAATCATGTGAAATAACTATGAAACTAAGCAATCATGAACCTGAGCATGTAACCACAACTGGTATCAACTTTTGCAAATGAGAATCTAACACTAATAATTGCATGATGAAGCAAAGACAGTGTTTTTGGTGGAAGCAAGGACACCTTGGTCCTAGCTCATGGTCCCGATGAGGGAGAGGTGAGATTAGAGGTTCTTGATAGCCTTTTTCTGAAGATCTTCTCTGTTATTAACCTATCAAATCGATCTGAACTTGAAAAACCTTTTTAATCCTCAACAATGATCTAGGTAACCAAGCAAAATTTTAATCTACTTAAAAGAAATTATTTTGCAAAAACATTAAAAACAATTAACAGTTCAAGAAGGAAGCCTTGGCACTTGGCTTGGGCCCAACCCCAAGAGCTATAGGCTCCTAAGAAAAGCTCAAAACTGATGCTAAATAAAGTTGCTTTCCATTACTCAAAAATAACCATGTCACAAAGAAAGTTGTATAGCAGCAGCTACAAAATGAGCTGAACAAAATAACAACACTATAGTGCAAAATACAACTCTTCAAAAAGTAACCTATGAAAGCTAGAACCTTCCTATTTATGCACTACTAGGGTCTCCAACAACCCTCCTTGACTCAAGGGGCTCGACTGTTCAAACTGCCAGTGATCAGTCACTTTACACAAGACTGCTCGACTGCCCTTGGGAACCCTTTTCGGTGGCCTACTAAACTCCGAGCTGAGGTTGGAGATTTCGAGGAAGGGGCCATTTAATGCAGGAGACATCCTTCCTACGAATCCTCACTCTTGTTCCTTCATGCTTGGCTGTCATCTGGCTCATAATTACTTGGCCTTGGTCCAAAATTTGTCCAAAAATCTGCAATAACCACGTGTTAGCCTTCTTGGTCAAGTGACTATCCTCATTCGTTCAACTAACATAAATATACTCAAAAAAATTGCATAAACTATGAAAAATGGTGGATTGACCAAGAACAGTTAGGAAAAATGAGGCCCATAAGTTACCCAATTCTGGGGCTCATCATCACCCCCCTGCTGAATGGGTTGCTCATCCTTTGAGCAGCTATTCCAGCTCATCATCCTTAATTGCCTTGACTGCCTCTCTCACATCCCAGGCCTTCGAGATGATATCTTCTTAATGGTCATGAAATCCTGCTTTACTTTCTACTTCTTCCCACTGCCTATGTTCCTCCTCTTCTTTGACTACTTCCAGCATCCCCAAAAGCAAGTGAGGACTGAACTTGAGGCCGATCAAGTTGGCCTGAAGATTCTGCATGGACTGTTTGTAGAGGGGTACTCTTGCCAAGGCCTCCCTCATCCTTGTTGGGGAGTGGTATTCTCTTATTTATAGGATGTGGGAGAGTGTGTTCCACCTCTGTGTGCAAGCATGAACACAGTTATCCCCCAACAGTCTCTCCATGTCCTCAAAATGGGCAATGGCTTGAGCTCAGCATTCAATGTAATCTGTTAGGGCCTGAGAATCATTGGACAAGTGTAGGTGGGCACATATTAATGCTGAGGGATCCTCTAGCTCTGCTCTGATCATTAGTGGTTCCTTTAGTTCCCTGTCCATAACATTTCGGACCTTTGCTACTCTCTTTTCTTCATGATTTAGCCAAGAGGCCATGGCCATAAGTTTCACACCTCCTACCGCAGCGTTGGGGTCCCACAAATTCATGTTGGGAAGGGCCAAGTTGTGTAGGTAGAACTCTAATAATTTGGCCTTGTCCTCTAATGATCTACTGTCATATAAAACCATGAATTGATGGTAGTTTTGAAATGGAGTGGTGCCCCTTTGGGCCAAGGTGTTAATCTGGAACTGCAACCACTGATCCTTAAGGTATAAGGCATATGATTTGGCAGGTTGCCTACACTGCATTGCCTCCACTTCCCAGCTCGCCATGCAGGCCAATTGGGCCTCCTTCTCTTGTACCTATTGCCTTAGAGACTGTATCTCCTGTGTTGCTTGCAATTCCTTCTCCTGTATCTGTCTAGTTAGTGCCTGAATTTCAGCCTGCAACCCATCTCTTCTCTGTTGTTCATAAGGGGTTCCTTTTCCTGCTGTGGGCTTTTCCTGTTGCCGTTGTTCTCCCAAGGTGTGGGGCCTGTCTTCCTTATAGTGTCCCTATAGTTGTAGCTGCTATTTAAGCAGCTTGTTTTCTTCCTGTAGCTTGGCCCACTAACTGCTTTCCACATGTCATACCATAGCCAATTCCTTTCTTTCCTACTTGAGTTTTTCTTCCAGGGGACCTATGTCTACCACACCCTTGGACTTGGCGATTTTCATCCAAGTGTGGTTCCTCACTCTCTCTTCTTCTAGTGCAAAGAAAAGTGGCACCGCGAATTTTTGGGGAATTATCTTTCCAGCCTCTAATAGGTTATAGTAGCAGCCCAAGCTAGGCTGGGGGCTTGGTTCCAAAATGTCCTCAGTATTTTCTTCCTCCTCTGATGATTTAGCTGCCTTTTCTTCCAATTCCTCGGTCTCCTTTAGCTTAGCCAGCGTTTCCTGTAGAACTGTCTCAGCTTCCTGTAGAGAGTTCTTTGTGTCCGTTATTTTAATCCTTTCTCTCCAGGTGGACGTCTTCGGGCTTCCTCATTCATAGGTGATGGATGCCTTTGAAGGATACTTTTCCTTTTCTTTCGCTGTTGTGTACTCAATTGTAATTGGCTCCTTTGACTGTGGCTGGGGTCTACCAGCTTTTATCCGCATGCTCCTTCTTGCCTTAAAGTACATAGAAGGCTCCCTTTTTCGCTTCCCTTTTTGTTTTGGAGATGTGCTTAAGGTGGCCAAAATCTCAGGTGATTTCTCCTTTTGCTACTCTGTTTTCATGCTTCCTATAGACAGTCCTGTGTCAACTGTTTTCATGCTTCCTGTAGAAAACCCGGTGTCAACTGTTTCGGTCTGTTTGGCTGGATGTGTCTTTCCTTTTAATTTCTGTGTGGTTGCCTTGGTTGTGCCCTCCTTTGTTTGGACTTTTTCAGTCCTCTCTGCTCTACTCTGCAATCATTTCTCCCTAGGTGTTTGTGCCATTGTTCCTCCCACAATTTTGGGCTCAACAATTTGGCCATTTCCCTGTTCCTCTTTCTGTCTTTTTGTGTCTGTTTTCCCTATGTATCTTTACCACCGGTTTTCTCTCTTGCTTTAGTGTGTTCCCCTTCTTCACTGCTGGATGAGGTGAGCTCCTTGGCTAGGATTCGAATATCGTCATATCTGGACATGTTTCGAAAAATCTCCCAGGAGAGGGGGACAATGTAGGTGTGGAGGGAATCTTCTACTAAAAGCTTGAGGAGCCCATGATGGGCTAACTGATCTGGTGTCCCTTCCTTCAATTTTGTGCCACATTCAATTAGTGATTGCAGAAGAAAATAGGGGATGCTCAACTTCTTTTCTGGAGGTAAATCCATTCCATGTCTTAGTTCACTCAACAACTTGAAATGATAGTCATAGACAATGCTGAACCTCCCTTCGCAGGTAATGTATTTCATGATTTGGAGACTGACTTCGCTCCAAGGAGGATGTAAGCTGGCTCTTCGGACCTCGTTCTTGTCTTCTGAAGGATGTTCCTCAAGTAGGAAGAATTCTTTCTTGGCTTTTTGGCCCAATGCCCTCTCCTCTTTGCTCTAAGGTATCCCTAATGGCAGACCGATAACTCGACTAATGAGCTCAGGGGTAAGCTTTAGGCTCAACCCTCTGAAATTCACTATGGAATATGTCTTTGATTTAGGTTGCAGGGACATTAAGAATTCCTCTGTTATCTCATCATCATGACCCTTGATTTTGTCACAAAAGGTCATCCAATTGGCATGGGTGAATAGGTTCACCACCTCAGGATGCTCACGCAATTCACTGGGATCCAAGGGTTCTTTCTTGATAAACCCCGCTGGCATGGTGGGAGTGCTCTATTTTATGCTCTGATCAGAAAAGGGAATGTTGTTTGTGGTTTCCTCCTTTGAACTTCCTGTAGAAGGTGGAGTCTCGACCTGAATGTGATGAAATCCTAGGAAAGGCGAGTGGCCACGGAGGGAGTGTCTGTAGGGATGTCCTGTAGCCTGGTACGAACCCCTATCCTTGTTTTGCGTGACCCTCCTTACCTGAAATGTATTCCTTGCAACCTACAATTATTTCACAAAGATTTGGCCTATTTTGTGTTTTTTTTTGTGAGAGACAGCTGGGGCGCCTCCATGAGGTTTTCACCCTCACTGTCTACCCTAGGCGCCTTGAAGAGGTTTTCACCCAAGGATCCTTTTATTCCATTTTTTTTTTTTTTTT
>APFE030209059.1:88018-103864 GCA_000404065.3 Pinus taeda
TACAAGGTGCGATGCATACTGAATGGCTCCTTTGTAGGGTGCAATGGTCGGGAATGGACAAATGGCAGGGACAAAATGCGAGATGGAAGATCATGGAATCTTCCAGAAGCTTCCCCTCTGACACTTGCCTCTCGGTTTTCGACTAGGGATGAGTAAGAGATCACCATCTCCAAGTGGAATCAGGAACTATCAGAGAGAGGACACTAATCAAGAACACAAAAGATGACTCATCTATCTACGATCATCTATATATCGATCCCTCACCACAGAGATCCAGAGGCTGGAATCTTGTATCTTGTAGAGAAGTGTTGTTGGTTTTCTGGTGTATATTCATAGTGTTGGGTGATCTAAGCTTTACTTGAGGTGAAGAAGGGCTTTCTAGCTGGAGGATGATGTTGGGTTAGAACATATCGTTGTAATCCTCTTGCTACTTTTCATCTTAATAAAGCCATTCAAGTTTTCCTCCATATTCTTGTATGTTTACTTATATATGCATTTGTATGGTTAACACACATCTGGTCCTGTATTATTTATGAATATAGATGTTTGTTCTTCAATAGTAGTATGTTGCTGTGATTCCACGGGTGCTCTTTGAAGCTGGGTAGATGAAGAAGAAATGGCAAATCTCTATCAGAAAGGAGAGGAAATCAAGCACAAGACTAAGGTTGGTCTCCTTTGTTCTACTCCTATCTATTTTCATAAAGGAAAGAGAAAGTAGACTTTACTTGTTTATTTCTAAGATAGCTACCAGTCTTATTGGGAATAGCAACATCTGAGTGGACACTATTCCCGGTAACAATCACATTCAACAGTACTTCTGGAGGGCACCCTTGGAAATCTTCAGGGCTTGCACCGATAAACACTATTGTTTGGAGGTCAGCATAACTACCTCTGATACCTTCGCTAGTAGGCATAGGGCATAATTACCCCAATCTATTTTTGAAAGGCCCTTGTTATTAGCTTTCTTGTATTTTGTTGTCCGGTCCTAATCACCCGAAGTGGAAATACTTAAGAGTTGTTTGATTGTTGATATCTTTAGGGACATCTTTAGTGAGTGTTCTTTGCTCCTAGTCAACCTAGCTTCATAATTTTTTGAGTCTTTAAGTAGATCTTTTAAATAATTCAAAGTGGCTTACCAACCATCTCGACAGTCTAGGAGACTTCGTGGGGTATCACATATGAGTCTAGAGCCTTCTCCTAGAAGGCGTAGGAGTGATTCTGCTAATGGTTTTCAACCAGTGGCATCAGGTGCATAGGAGATCGATCCTTCGCTTGGGGGAATTAGTTCACAAAATAGACCTTGCACCAATATAGAGTTAGAGAGGAACACACCAGTTCTTTCTTGAGTACTCTTCCAATCATAAGATAATATCGAAGTTGAAGAGATTTTAAAGTTGGTTGCGGCTTCGAATTCTCCTCTTCCTTCTAATCATCTAGATGTTTTATTATACATTGGAACTCCAATTCATGGGCCATCGAGCTCAAGTTTACATACATCTATTCCTTTGATGACTACTGTTGGAAGCATACCATCTACGATGATTGTTGCGAGCATGCAGACTCCCATATCTGTACAAGGGGGAGGAACTATTTCCATCCCTTCTATTACTCCCAACACGACTATATTTGGGTCTACTTCCATTTCATCAATGAGTGGAATGTCTCAAGCTACTGCATCTAGTCTTAGATTTTTCCCTTTTGGAATGTCGTCTCAAGGGATTCCTTCAGTTCTGTTGAACATACCATCGACTACCTCTACATCCATGATGATTGGATCAACTTCTTTTCAGGGTTTCCCATTTGGAAGTGGTCATATACCACATTCCATTTCAACAGTAGGATCAATGCCTTTTCCTTTTACAAGTCAAGGTAGTAACCCCTTCCAGAGTTGGACAAACCCTGCGATTAGTGGAATAGGATTTGGGAATCAATTTTTTGGCAAACAAGGGAATGTGTCGTATTCTTCGGTTAATTCATTTCAGATTTTTCCACCCTTTCCTAACACATGGAATCCTTATCAGGGGTTGTCAGCTCCTTTCAATACTTCGTTAGGGGGTAACTTCACTGGTTACGGAGGATTTTCGGCAGGAGTTGGTCAAAATCTGAATTTTGCTGGACCACAAGGACCACCTTTTGGTTCAACAAGATCTATGAGTTACTTCAGTAAACCTGGTGCCTTTCAAAATCCATGTCATTCTTTTCAGACCTTTGGGAACCTCGCCTGCTCTGGATGGAATTCCCAAGGTCCCCCATGACTTCCTTTTCTAGCCACGCTTAATTTTCTAGACTTAAGTAAATTGACAAATGATCCAATTAGGTACAATCTAGCTTGGCCTCTGGTCCCAACTAAACTTCCCTCGGATATTCCAAAGTTCAAAGGAGTCGTGAAGACTTGGGATACCATGTTACCACATTTCACTTATGGTGCTCATCTAACTCTCTGATAGATGATTCCATCAGGTTGAGGTTATTTCAGTGGACCCTAATTGGAACTGTGGCCAAATGGTATATAGAGTTTCCAGTGGCACCTATACTTCTTTCTCTGATTTGGCTAGTATATTTTTGAACCATTTTCAATTGCCTGTCCGATATGAAGCCGAAACTGAACTTCTGGCTAACTTTCAGCAAGACACTACAACTCACATTTTGGATCACATCTAGGAATGGAGAAGGAAAAAAATGCTTATCAAAGCTAAAATTCCACCAGAGTTCCTTCTCAAATGGTTTCTCAAATATTTACAACTAGAGATCTCAAAGGACGTATCTCTTTCCGGTGTTTATTCAGAAGAGCATGCTATTTTTCGAGCCCAACAATTAGAACTGATATATTCTTAGTCTGGGACTCTTCAGAAAATCCTACCTGATTCTCCTAGATCTAAGTTTGATTTAGCCAAACAGAAGCTAAGTACCCACATTTCTGGTGTAGTCAAATCGATTGATGTTAACACGGTGAACCTTTTGAATCAATTGTAGCAGTTGTCTCTACAAACTGCTTCTTCTAACTAGGTAGCACCATCTACACCTACACCTTCCCAACCTACCTCTATAAACATTGTCCAGGCCTCTAACCCAAAAGGAAATTAACAATCCGATGGGAAGAGAAAGGAACAAGGCAAGAAGAAGACCTAGGAAGGGAAAGGCAATGCAAGCAAACCTGGAAATGGTGCCGGTGAGGGTAGAAAAGAGTCCAAGAAAAAGGTAAAGTTTCCATGCAAGTAATGCAATGGAGATCATCTGACTCACCTCTTCCCTAAGACACAAGATGCTTAGTGCTTATTAGTGTAGCAAGTCTCCTCTAGCTCCCAAGCTGTTTTGACTAACTCTTTTCCCCAAGGGCAGCAATTACTTGCTGGTGTGAATTCAAATGCTTGTACCTCCGCAGGGGGCAACCAGAAGGGGAAAATTCCTCAAACGTCTATATGATGAACTCTCATGTCGACATTGCTACGCCAACACGTGATTATGGTAAAATGGAAACATCTAAGGCTAAATCTATTCCCTAAGCCATGGAACCACTTCATATTGAGTGACCCTCTGGTTAGTCTATACCTCAGATACCAAAAGTTTCCACAAAGTGCTCGACTATTAACCCTAATGCTAGGGCAGCCCAGAACTACTCGATTGTAGAAGATTTGGCTCAAAGTACTTGTGTTATGTCTGCATTGGAGGTACTCCAGTCATGTCCTTCTCAGAAAAGTGCTTTGCTCTTCGCAATTGGTGTAGTAGATCCAAAGAATTCTTTAGTGCTCACTTTTGATATGATGAATGTCAAAAAGAGACTTCCCCACCATATGGATTTCTAGATAAAGTCTACTTACCAAAAGACAAATATTTTTCAGATGGTTATAGATGAGGGAGCTTCCACATACGTAATTTCTATGTCATGTTGGAAGGCCATTGGATCACCTTTAGCTGTTCCTTCACCAACTCTCTTGACAACATTTGATTGACATTCTCATAGGCCACATGGGATTATCCCGACCTTTCCTATATGTGTTGGGGGAAAGGTCGTAAATATTGAGGTAGAAATTGTTGATGCCAACCTGGATTATAACCTCCTCTTAGGAAGGAATTGGATTTATGAGATGGATGCCATAGTTTCATCTTTATTCCGCATCCTCTGTTTTCCTCGTGAGGGGAGGATTGTTAAAATTGATCAATTGGATTATTCTCCAGGTGACTCTCACGCAACTTCAGATTCAACCATTCCATTGGTAGATAATCCTCGTCAACCTTTTGAGAATTTAGGAGTTGGGATGTACTATTTGTTGATGGGTATATTTGACCTTCTTGCTCCTATAGCCAAAATTAATGCAATTTCATCCTCTAGGGTACCTTCACGGAAAGAGTTCTTTCGAACTCATTATTTTTCGGACCCTTGGACCTTACCTTCATCTACCACCACATTAGATGGAGGGCAGGTTGGTGGAATGGAATTTCCCATGTCTGCAGTAGAACTTAGCTATAAATCTATCATTAGCTCTACAAGCAACCATCCCACTCCTTTTTCACAGGATGAGTTAGATGGCGATGTGGTTTCAGCTTGGACCCTCGATTCTACTTCAGCTCTGGATTTCTTGGATACAGTCTTACCATCTGAATAAGAAATTTTGGAGGTAATTATGGGTGTGGATTGACCATGGGAAGATTTACATCATTGTTCATATTTTCTTCCTCCGTTGCAAGAAGTTGAATCTAGGTTCTCCAATCTGCTTACTAGTGATGTTTCTATAGTTTCAAACCCTTTAGCTCTAGCATAATTTTTTTCCGAAGGTAACATGTCAATTATCTCACGAATTGTACCTATAAACATCTCTAAGAATCCTAACATGATTGAAAATGTCTTCATTGGAGTTGATTGTTCCCCTGAAGAAATCCAAATCTACACCAACCTCTTTAAAGAGTTTCGAGATGTGTTCGCTTGGTCTTATGAGGAAATGCTTAGAATTGGTCCATCTATAGTCCATCATGAGATCAAGACGTACGAAAACGCCAACCCTATTCATCAGAAACTTCGACCGATCAATCCTCGGAAAGCAAGAAATATTAAAGCTAAAGTTGAAAATCTACTTAAGGCAGGTTTCATATACCCCATTCCTCTAATTGGGTGGGTTTCCAATCCAGTCCCAGTAGATAAGAAGTAAGGAATGATCCGAGTATGTTTCGACTTTAGGGATTTGAATAAAGCTTGTCTAAAATACAATTACCCCACACCTTGTATTGATCAAATTATTGATGAATGTGCGGGTAATGAAATTTATTCGTTCATGGATGGATTCTCTAGTTATAATCAAATTACTATCCGTCAAGAGGACCAGCAAAAGACAACCTTTATTTTTCCCTGGGGCATGTTTTCATACAAGAAGATGCCTTTTGGTCTTAAAAATGTTGGAACTACTTTTCAATAGGCCATGTATTATGCTTTACATGACATCAAGCATGCTATCGAAGCATACTTGGATGACTTAGCTACTCGTTCTCGAAAGAGAATTGATCATCCTAACCACCTTCAGTTAGTTTTTAAGAGATGCCATTTTTATAAAATCCAGTTGAATTCGAATAAGTGTGTTTTTGCAGTCACATCTGGTTAGTTGTTAGGATTCATCATATCAACTGAAGGGATTTAAGTTGATCCTTTCAAGGTCGAGGCAATAACTCAGTTGCCTACCCCATCTTCCATTTGTCAACTTCAAAGTCTCCTAGGAAAGGAAAATTTCTTGAGGAGATTTATAGCAAATTATGCCGAGATTACCAAAGGATTTATAAGTTTGCTTAAGAAAGGAGTGTTATAGATCTGAACCTCACTCTTGATGTTTGTGATGTTGCAGTCATGGTAGTAATGGCCTAGGGCAACCCTTCCTTCCAGACTTGGTCCAAATACTTAAAAAATAGTGTTTTACTCACTATACATGACATTGCCTTGAGCTAAATGCGTGTGTATGCGGGTCTGTGTATACCCAACCCGCATATACGTCTTAAAACACTTAAAAAAAATAAATCTCCTTAATTTTGGGTAGAGATCATGGGTTTTACCTATTGATTACCTATTAATGCCCATGGCCCAACTGTTCCCAATGAATTCCCAACTAAAAAACTACTTTGGGAGAAGTATAAAAGGGATTCAATGGGAAGGCCTAAGGAGGAGAGAAGAGAGAGAAAAATCACTCTGCTGAGATTATCCCTGATCAAGTATGAAGATCCTTGTGCTTCCAGCACTTCCCCCATTACAGGAAACCCTTGTTTCCTTGAGTTATGATGTCTTTCCATTAGTTGAGATATCCTTGAGTCAGTCATGGAAGGAGCTTGTTGAAGTCTTGAGATTGGACAAATCTGGAGGACGGTTCCGCTTGGAGCCTGCGAAAGGAAGACTCAGGTGAAACCATTCCTTTCTGTATTTTAGTTATCTATAATAAAAGAAACACTTGCCTTGTTCCTGATATTAATCTTCTTCATTCTTATGATATCAATGTTATGATTTACATATGAATGGTTGTTTCAATTGTATAACTAACTACTTTCAATATGCTATGAAGTTGATTTCCTTATGATGCTTGGTCCATATATTGCTATGCTTTCTTGAATTGATTGTTTTGCATGTTGAAGGATTGAAAGGAACTCCAAGAGGGTTTCGACCTTGGCTGGATCTCCCTAAACAAAGGACCCCCGGGTGCACCTCTCTGGAATGGTTGTGTGGAATGCTTGTTTTTCTTTGTAGATAACCCTCGATCTACTAGGGTATTGACCCAAGACCCTAGGGGACTTTGTCCCTTAACAGAATTGGCAACTTTACGGGGTATAATAGTATTGTTGTTCCTAGTTTGTGTTTATTCAAGCCAATCAAAGCTCACCTGTTTATTTACTTGCTTTGACTGAGTAGTCTGTCCCTGTAGGAACTCGAACTGTAAGTTTGAAAAGTTTCTTCAGACTTTTTTTTTTTTTTTGTTTTTTCTTGTGATTTGTTATATACACTGTTTTTCCAGTTTACAGAAGTGTATGTACACTGCAAGTTTCCTCAAGTGAACCCACGTATACGCAGGTTTCCTTGGGCTAAATAGCATATACACGCAGCTGTGCATTTACACAATTGCGTATACCCTAAAATTTTCAAGATTTTTCAAATATTTTTGTCTCTGAAGATTTGTCTGCTGGTTTGAGTCTTTCCTGAACATTTACTTTTCTGTGTCACTTTATTTTTACAGCAAGTTCATGATTTAAAACTCTCTCCGATTGTGGAAAGTAGTGTTCTTGTTTTGTTTTGTTGCAAGCGTCATTATTTTTGCTTAAGCACACAAGATTTCTTTATGGTAATCTTGGATGTTCTAGTCTTCTAGGGTAGAAAGATTGGTCTCAATCTTTGTGGCAAATCTTGTTTTGGTGATCTTTTTGTTTGCGTGTCAAAGCTACATCTTTGTCGCCATTTACTTCTCTTGCTTTTTGAAAGTTGTTGTGTGACGATTTTGAGAATTGTCTTTTTTGATCTCGTGATCATTGTCACCAAGCTCTTTTCACTGCTTTTTGATTGTTAAGAACATCTTGAAACACACTTTTTGTTGAGTTTTCACTCATTTGGTGTTGTTAACTTACAAAGTGTTTTGTTGCCTATTCTTCAATCATAAAGTTTCAGTTTTAGTTGGAGCACTTTTGAAAAGTCATTTTTGTTTTTTGCTTTTGAAGAAAACTTCTTGAAAACTTGTTTTTGCTTTCTTTGGCCTTATTTTGATTTAGTTTACTTTTTGCGAGTGAAAGTGTATTTTTGTTTGTCTTGAAATTTTCTTTTAGTGTTTGGACAAAAATGAGCATTAGAAAATTATATTCTATCTAAACATCTTAAGTGGCTAATTAGAATTGATAAACAAGTTTCTTTCATTCTTTGATTTAGAGTAGTCTTAAGTTTTGCATCAGCACGTACTTATTACATTAGGATAAATTTGTGCATATTTTAGGGCATCCATAGTTTTGTTAATTTTTGTGAGTGTGAATCTTGAATAAAAGGAAAAGAAAAGAAAATTGTATTGCTTTCCTAGAAGTTCCTCAGAACCTAGTAGAAATTTCTTTCATCGAAGAACAAAATGAGTGAATTTGCATATAGCTTGGTTTTTATTAATTTCTTTTGCATCAAAACACCACAAGTTTCATTTCCACTTATCCCTTAACTTAAGAACATCCCATTTAAAAACAAGTGTTAATACACTAGAACTTTTTATAATTGTCAATTTAGACACACCGATAAGTTTTAGGATATTTTAGGGCCTTCGATTAGGCGTGTGGAGAGAAAACTCTCCAAGGCCATTTAAATTGTCAAATATAGGAGTCTGAATAGTGAGTACAAATCCAATAGCGTTAGGAAGACCAGGAAAGCTCCGGATCTAGGAGTTAAGCACGAGGGTTTTTGAAGATAAGGAAGAGAGATACCCCCTCTCCTACCTGTCGGATCTTACCTCAAGACTGTTTCCCCTAGATTCTGACAGGAGTTGGTAACCTTAGTTGCTTCTCCTAGGGATCTAGATAGGTGGCTGCGGAGGGCAATCCCGTGGCACCTGAGGTCGACATTGCATCACTCTCAACGATACTACTGGAGAGCACCCTTGCGAAGCTTGGGGGCTTGCATTGGCACAGGCTGTTGTTAGGAGGTCAGCGTAACTTCCTCTATTACCTTCGTTGGTAGGACTAGGCCGTCGCTATCCTAGGCTATCTTCGAAAGGCCCTTTGCTTCACTTTCTTGTATTTTGGTGTCTGGTTCTCATCACCCGGAGCGGAAATACTTGAAAGTTGTTTGACTAGATGACATCTTTTAGGGACTTTTTAGTGTGTGCTCTGTGCTCTTAGTTGGCCTAGCTTTCATTTTTTCTTGAGTCTTTAATTAGATCTTAATAAAAAATTCAGAGTGGCTGACCGATTGTCTAGATGGTCCCGAAGACTTCGTGGTCTTTCACCACCAAGTTTAGAGCCTTCTCCTAGAAGGCGTAGAGGTAATACTGTCGGTGGGTTTCATCCCATGGCAGCTGACGCATCGGGGATTGATCCTCCCCTCGGCGGTATTTGTATTTAGGATAGGCCTAGTACTTCCCCAGAACTAGAGAGGAACTCTCCAGTTCTTTCTCGAGTCCTCTTTCAATCAGAAGATAACATAGAGGTAGAAGAACTCCTAGAGTCATTAGCAGCTCCGAATTCTCCTCTACCTTCTAACCATCTAGATGTATTACAATACATTGGGACTCCCACGCATAGACCGTCAAGTCTAGGTCATATTACGCACATACCTTCGATGACCACCACTGGAAGCATGGCTTCTACCACAAGTGCTACAACATGCAGACTCCAACATCAGTACAAGGGGGAGGAACCATTTCCATCCCCTTTGCAATTTGGTCTACCTCCATCCCTTTTATGAGTGGAAATCCCCAAGCCAATGCATTTAGTTCTAGATTCTTCCTCTTTGGCACCCATTCACAGGGTATTCCGTCAGTTCCATTTAGTGCCTCCACATCCATGATGGGTGGGTCAGCTTCATTTCAGGGTTTTCCTTTTGGAAGTGGTCATATACCACATTCCAACCCAATGATAGGATCTATGTCTTTTTCTTCTACAGGACAAGGCAGCAATCCCTTTCAAGGTTGGACTAACCCTGCAGTTAGTGGCATGGAAACTGGGAATCCGTTTTTCAACCAACAAGGGAATAGGCCGTACTCCATAGTTAGCTCATTTCGAAGTATTTCTCCCTTAGCTTCTACTTGGAATCCTTATCAAGGGTATCAACTCCTTATATTCCTTTAGGGGAGCTTCGCTGGTTATTGAGGTTTTTTGGCTGGAGTTGGTCAAACTCCAAGTTTTGCTGGATCACAAGGTCTGCCTTTTGGTTCAGCTAGTTATGCTGGTTACTTCGGGTAGCCTGGTGCCTTCAAAATCCAAGTCAATCTTTTTAGAAATTTGGGAGCTTCACCCAGTCTGGGTGGAATTCCCAAGGTCCTCCTAGGCTTCCTTTTCTGGAAACGTTGAATTTGCTAGATCTCACAAAATTAAAAAAATGACCCAATCAAATACAATCTAGCCTGGCCCCCATTCCCAACCAAACTCCCTTCGAAAATTCCAAAGTTCAAGGGGAAGGGTGGTGAAGACCTGGGCGACCATGTAACCACATTCCATTTGTGGTGCTCATCAAACTCCCTTATTGATGACTCGGTTAGGTTGAGGCTTTTTCAATGCACCTTAACTGGCAATGCGGCCAAGTGGTATATAGAGTTGCCAGGGAGCAACTTTACAACTTTCGTCGATTTGGCTAATATTTTCCTAAATCATTTCCAGTTGCCCATTCGTTATGATGCCGGAACTGAACTTCTGGCCAATTTTCATCAGGACATGGCAACTCACATTTATGATCATATTCAAGAATGGAGATGGAGAAAGAGGCTCATTAAAGCCGAAATTCCTCCAAAATACCGTCTCGAATGGTTTTTGAAATCTTTACAACCTGAAATCTCTAAGGATGTCTTTATGTCTGGAGTCTATTTTGAGGAGAAAGCTATTTTTAGAGCCCAACAGTTAGAATTGATTTACTCTCAGTATGGGATTCTACAAAAAAATTTAACTGATGCTCCTAGGACTAAGGTTGATCTAGCCAAATCGAAGCCAGGTCCCCATGAGGGTGGTATCGTTGGATCCATAGACACAAATGCAGTGGACCTGTTGAGCCAATTGCAGTAGTAGTCTTTACAAACTACTCTTAACAATCAGGTCACATCATCTAACCCTTCGTCTTCTCAACCCTCTTTGGTTAATGTTATCCAATCCTCCAATCCCAAAGGAAATCAAAATTCCAATGGGAAAAAGAAGGGACAAGGTAAGAAAAAGATTCAAGATGGGAAGACTGACACAAATAAACCTAGCAATAATGTTGGTGGTGGTGGAAATGAGTCTAAAAAGAAAGTCAAGTTTCCATGCAAGCTATGCAGTGGAGACCATTTAACTCATCTCTGCCCAAAGATTCAAGATGCTCAGTGCTTGTTAGGGCAGCAAGGGACTTCTAGCTCTCAAGCTATGTTAACCAACCCTTTTCCCCAAGGGCAACAACTGCTTGCTGGCGCGAGTTCAAATACTGGTACCTCCGCAAGGGGCAACCAGGAAGGGGAGAAGTCATCAAATGTTTTCATGATGGGTTCTAACGTCCATGTGGTCACTTGGTCCTGTGATTACGGTGAAACTGAAACATCCAAGGACAAAAATGCTCCCAGAAATACTGACCTTCATATTGAGCGACCCCCTGTCGAGACTATACCACGAATACCGAAAGGTTCCGCTAAATGCGCGACTATCAATCCTAATGCTAGGGCCACCCAGAATTACTCCATTGTTGAGGATCTGGCTTAGAGTCAATGCGCTATGTCCGCTTTAGAGTTTCTCTAGTCATGTCCAGCTCAACGAAGTGCTTTGCTTTTGGCGATCAGGGCAGTTGATCCAAATAACTCTTTAGTGCTCACTTTTGATATGCTTAATGTCAAAAAGCGGCTCCCTCATCACATGGCTTTCCAAATAAAGTCTACATCCCGAAAAATTAACATTTTTTGTAGCGTTATTGATGAAGGATCTTCCACATGCGTCATGTCAATGTCATGCCGGAAGGCCATTGGATTGCCTTCGGCTGTTCCTTCACCTACCCTCCTAACTGCATTTGATGGGCATTCTCATAAGCCACATGGGATTATCCTGTCCTTTCCCATATGTGTTGGGGGGGAGGTCATCAATATCGAAGTAGAAGTCATTGACGCTAACCTAGATTACAATCTCCTCTCAGGAAGGAACTGGGTATACGAAATGGATGCCATTGTTTCGACTCTGTTTTGTGTCATTTGATTTCCTCATGAGGCGAAAATCATCAATTTTGATCAATTGGATTATTCTCCAGTTGATCATAGAGCAACTTTGGATTCTACATTTCCTTTTGTGGGTAACCCTCACCCGCTTACTAAGAATCTAGGAGTTGGGATGTATTCTTCATTGATGTGTACATTTGATTTTCCCTCTCCTATCACTAGAATCAATGTCGTTTCATCATCCAAGGAGTCTTCATGTGAAGAGTTCTTCCAAACTCATTATTTTTCAGACCCTTGGACCTTGCCTTCACCTATGACCACATTAGCTGAAGGACAAGTTGGTGGAATGGAATTTCCTATGTCTACAACAGAGCTTAGATATCAGTCTATCATCAACTCTACAAACAACCATTCTAATCCTTTCTCTGAGGAGGAGCTAGATGGTGATGTGGCCCTGGCCTGGACCCTTGATTCTACCTCTGCTATAGACTGCTTAGATACAATTTTACCATCCGAAGAAGCAATCCTAGAAGTAAAGATGGGTGTAGATTGACCTTGGGAAAACTTCCACCATCGTTAATATTTTCTTCCTCCATTGCAGGAAGTAGAATCTAGGTTCTCCGAGCTGTTTACTAGTGATGTTTGTACGGTATCAAATACTTTGGCTCTAGCACACTTTCGTGCCGAAGGTAATATGTTGGTGATTTCAAAAACTATATCTAAAAACATCTCTAGGAACCGTAACGTGATCGACAATCTCTTCATCGAAGCCGAATGTTCCCGTGAAGAAATTCAAATTTACACTGACCTTTTTAAGGAGTTTTGAGATGTATTCGCTTGGTATTATGATGAAATTCCTGGCATTGATGCATCCATAGTTCAACATGATATCAGGATGTATGAAAATGCCAAGCTGATTTGTCAGAAGCCTCGACCAGTTAATCCTAGGAAAGCAATAGCCATTAAAGCTGAAGTTGAGAAGATGCTCAAGGCGAGTTTCATATACCCTGTTCCTCTTATAGATTGGGTTTCTAATCCAGTCCCTGTGGATAAAAAGCAAGGAACAATCCGAGTATGCATTGACTTTAGGGACCTAAACAAACCTTGTCCCAAAGATAATTACTCCATGCCATTTATTGATCAGATTATTGATGAGTGTGCGGGTAATGAGATTTTCTCCTTCATGAATGGTTTTTCTGGTTATAATCAGATCTCTATCCATCTGGAAGATCAACATAAGACAATGTCTATATGTCCCTGGGGTACCTTTGCATACAGAAAGATGCCTTTTGGTCTAAAAAATGTTGGAGCTACCTTCCAGCGGGCCATGTCATACACTTTCCATGACATTAAACATATCATCAAAGCATACTTAGACGATCTAGCTGCTCGTTCTCGAAAGAGAACGGATCATCCCAGTCATCTTCGATTGGTTTTTGAGTGATTTCGATTTTACAAGATCCAGTTGAATCCCAATAAGTGCATTTTCGTGGTTACATCTAGTCGGTTATTAGGGTTCATTGTGTCAAATGAAGGGATTCGAGTTGATCCCTTCAAGGTAGAGGCAATAATTTAGTTGCCTCCCCCGTCTTCAGTTCGGAAACTTCAAAGTCTTCAAGGGAAGGCTAATTTCTTAAGAAGGTTTATAGCGAATTATGCCAAGATCACTAAAAAGTTTATGCATTTGCTATGGAAAGGAGTCCCATATGTATGGGATGACTTTGCATAACGGTCGTTCGATGCTTTGAAAAAGGCATTAGTATCTACCCTGCTTTTGAGTCTATCGGATTATGGTAGGGATTTCCTTTTATATCTTGTTGCAGCAGAGTCAACCATGGGTATGGTTCTCATTCAAGAAGACGATGCTCTTATGGAGCATGTGATTTATTATTTTAGTCGAGGCTTGATAGGTCCTGAACTTCGCTATTCTCCTGTTGAGAAGTTGGCTTTGGCAGCTGTCCCTGCTGTTTAGCGGCTCCGCCATTATATCTTGCAACGAAAAAAATTTGTCTTAGCGGCAGTCCATCCATTCCAATTTGTCCTCAGTAGGTGAGCGACTGGGGGCAAATATAATCGATGGATAGTCATTTTACAAGAATTCGATATTGAGTTCTTGTCCACCAAGTCTAAGAAATTTATGGTTTTTCAGAGTTAATTTCTGAGCTGCCTTGTGGAGAGGATATTGTTTATCAGGAAAGTTTTCCCGATGAACATTTATTCTCATCTCTTCACTCAACCCTTGGTATGGAGATATCATTTTCTATCTTCAGACTTCAAAGTTTCCCTCTACTTTCTGTAAGGATGAATGCCGAAAATTACGTCACCTAGCTAAGAACTACATCATCATTGGTGATATATTATATCATCGAGGGGTTGATTCAATCCTTCGGCATTGTTTAACCCTAGAGGAAGCAGAGTTAGTGCTCAATGAATGCCACAGTGGAGCTTGTGGTGGTCATCTTTCAGGGCTTGCTATAGCCCAGCGTATCTTGTGTGCCGGCTATTTTTGGCCTTGGCTCTTCAAATATTGTGTTGAAGCAGTCAAAATCTGTCACCCTTGTCAAGTTTGTACTCGGAAGAAGCGCACACATCCAGCTCCTCTTTTTCTCGTTGTCACTATCGGTCTTTTACTAAGTTGGGTATTGATTTTACAACTTGTAATCCACCTTCAGCAGTGAACACAAGTACATTATCGTGACTGTAGACTACTTCACAAAGTGGGCTGAGGCCATGCCCACTTATAAAAATGATAGTGAAACAATGACATTGTTCCTTTTTAATAAAATTATCTCAAGGTTTGGTATCCTCAGAGAGATTGTCACCGACCATGGTAGTCATTTCCAGAACCAACTAATGTCTGAGTTAGCTCTTAAATTGGGTTTCCGGCAGGAGCACGCGTCTCCATATTATCCCCAGGCCAACGGACAGGTCGAGGTAGTGAAAAAATCCCTTAAGATGATCCTGCAAAAGGAGATCGACAAAAATCGGTCCAATGGGCATCTTATGTTGTATCCAGCTCTTTGGGCATACCGAACCTTCGTAAAGACTGCTACAGGTTTTACACCTTTTCAGTTAGTTTATGGGATAGAATCTATCTTTCCTATTGAATGTGAAAGTCCATCTCTTAAGTTAGCTATTGAGCTCCTTCTAGAGACCTCTAGTCTTGAAGAGCGCCTCCTTCATTTGGAACATCTCGATGAGCAGCATCGAGATGCTGCCAAAATCAATGAGGCTCATAAGAAAAGGGTTAAAACTTAGTATGATAAAGTTGTTCGTCCTCGAGTCTCTTCTGAAGGTGACCGTGTCTTGGTCTATGACCAAGATAAGGATTCCTTGGGGGTAGGCAAGTTCAAGCCTATGTGGTACGGTCCATTTATAATTAAACGAGTTTTAGAAAAAGGGATGTATGAGTTAATCGATTTTGAAGGAAACAAGTTGGCAGAACCCTGAAACAGGCTCTACCTCAAGAAGTATTTTTCTTAAGTAGTAGCTAGGCAATGGCTTCTTTGTACATTTTGTATGTTTGTACATATCTCATTGGGAGTTTTTTGATATTGACACCGGTCTGCTATGGTAGGTGTTGATGGATGATTTGGTCTATTTTGGATTTGCCGATGGTGCTAGTCGGCACACTCGGAACCTCGCTTCCGCAGCTTGGGTAATCTACTATCCAACTGGTCAGTTGATGGTGTCAAGGGGAGTACACATTGGTCCCGCTTCAAATAATATGGTTGAGCATACTGTCGTCATTAATTTACTATCCGAAGGAATTTCTTTTGAAATCGATTTGTTGGTAGTCTATCTTGATTCACAATTGATAGTGTCATAATTGAATGACATTTATCGGGTAAGGGATCCATGTTTATATCGCCAGTATTTAAGGGTGAGGTTGTTGCAAAGATCATTTACTTACATTAAATATTTGCACATTCCAAGATCTCATAATTGGTTAGTTGATTCTATCGCTAATCAAGAATTACACTGGCACATCATTCATTCATCACAATAAAATCAAGCATCAAAAAAGTTGAAACTGTAT